>BOPN01000839.1:264143-274143 GCA_017312705.2 Penaeus japonicus | reverse complement strand
TAGCCTTTCCCGGCCCGCCTGTGCTGGTGGACGCTCGTACGTGAGGCGACAGGGCGAGGCCAATTATGTGCGAGATGATTAGCCTTTCTCAGGATTGTTTCATTTTCTTGTTCTTTGTTTCTCTGTTTGTTTGTTTGTTTGGTTATTTGTGTCTTTCTTTGCTTTCTTTCTTGTTTGTTTCTTTGTTTTTTTATGATTAAATTTCAATCGTTTGTTGACATTTTATTCTCGACTTCGGCCTCCAACTCTTTTTCTTCCTTTCATCTCTCTCCCTTTTCCTCGCTCTTTCTCCCTCTCTCTCTCCTTCTTTCGCTCACTTCATTTCTCTCTTCCTCCTTATCTGCTTCCTGCGTCTCTTATTTTCCTCTCTCTCTTCCTTCCTCCCTCCCTTCCCTCCCTCCCTCCCTCCCTCCCACCCTCACCCTCACCCTCACCCTTCCCCCTCACCCTCTCCCTCCCTCTTTCCCTCTTTCCCTCCCTCCCTCTTTCCCTCTTCCCCTCCATTTCTAAGCACAACAACACGCCACGAAAACCCGTCTAAGCCTTAAGGAAGGAAGGAGAGACAGATAATAAACGGCAAACGAAAAGTACTTCAGACAACACCCGCGCTCGTATATTTCTCTCTTTTTTTAAGATATAAAAAATAAAGACAGGACGGGGGAGGTTTTGTGGTAAAGGGGAAAGGTGAAGAGACTATTCTTATCATTATCACCATCGTCATTATAATCGTCATGATCATTATCATTATCATCTTCTTCGTTATCATTATCAAGAAAATGGAAAGACATCATCATTATCATCTTTTTATTATCATCAATTTCAATATCTTGATCATTATCATTACTATTATCATTACCATCATTTTTACTACAGTACGAAAGAGAAGAAATTATCATGATCGTTATCCTTATCATTATCAATAAAAACGAACAAAAAAAACAAAAACAAAAAAAAGAATAACCAGAACAAAACCGAGAAAAAGGGCAGACGATGGGAATGTGTTTGAAGCCCCCCCCCCCCCCCCCCCCCCCCCCCCCCCCCTCTCCACAAAGCGTCTCCGGAACCGCAAAAATAAAACACAGTTGCCGCCCGTCACTCACGGCGAGCGAGCGAGCGAGTGTTCCAAGCTGACGGTAGTACAACGCCCACGCCCCCACGCCCACGCAGCACTCTACATTCTCTACACGCTCTCGCCGCCTCCGTAACCCCCCTACCCCCCTAACCCTAACGCTCTTAACGTTTTTTTTAATATTCTTTCAATTTTGATTTTCTTTTTTTTCGTATGTATTATCACCGATATTTGTTTTTGTTGTTATTGTTCATGTCATTTTTAGTTTGTTTGCTGATTGTGTGACTGTATTTAATTATCGTCGTCATCTTTACACATTCTGCTGGTATCACTGCTTATAACCAACGCACTTCGCCATAATGCCCATTCTCTTCTCTTCTCTTCTCTTCTCTTCTCTTTATCTTTTATCGTTCCCTTTTCCTATCTCTTTCCCTTTCTCTTTCTCGCCCTCCCTCCCACCTTTCCTCTCTTTCTCTTTCTCTTTCTCATTCTCTTTCTCTCCTTCCCCCTACCAAACCCTCCCTCCCTCCCTCCCCTCCTTCCTTTCTCCTTCCGGACCATCCCCAGCAGACAGCTTCCACTCACGCCCTGTGCACTCGCGCCATTTCTCAAGTAACCGATCGCCGAAAATCTTCCTCAAAAGAATTCCTGACTTTTTTCCCTGAGAAAATAAACCACGGCCGTCACATCTGGGAGGAACAAATAAATACTTCGCAGAATCCTTGAGTTTCTCAGCAAAATAAACCTTTCAGTTACATCTTACGAGGACAAATGCACTCCTGTCACGGCGACGCTGTGCGCAGGGGTCTGTCTGTCTGTCTGTGCGTGTATGTGTGTGTGTGGAGGGGGTAGGGGGTAGGGGGAGGGGGAGGGAAAAGAAGAGGGAGAGGGAGATAGGGAGGGAGAGAGATGGAAAGAGAGAAAAACAACAATATATATATATACATATATATATATATATAGAGAGAGAGAAAGAGATAGACCGAGATAGAGACGCGGCTGAGAAAAAAAAAAAAAAAAAAAAACAGAAAGTCAAAGGCATGGAGGAAGGAGCGTGACAAGCAACATGGCCTCCCGTAAACTCCCTCCTTTACCAAAGCTATCTCTCTCTCGTCATGTTTTCTTATACCTTTTCTCCACTTCCTCACGCCCGGCCGCCCATTCCCCTACCACCTCTCTGGCCCCGCCCACTCTAACCCTTCCCTTTCCCAACCCCTCTTATCGGGGCGTGTACAGAGAGCGAGAAAAATGCGGGGATAAAAATGACATTTTAAAAAGCCTAATTACCTGCAAGCGTTCTAAGGCACATTATGGCATCGCTTCGCTTCTCCCTCACCTCTCCTCCTCTTCCCTCCCGCTCACTTCTCCTCCTCTTCCCTTCCCTTCCCTCCTCTTCCTCTCCTTCCCCCCCCCTCTCCCTCCTCTCCCTTCTCTCCTTCCTTCTTCCCCTTTCCCCCTCCCCTCCTTTCCTTTCTTCCCCTCCTCCTACTCTTCTTCCCATTTCCCCACCCTCCACTTCCTCTTTCCCTCCCCCTTCCCCCTTCTCCCCCCTCCCCCTTCACCTACTCTCCACCCTTCCCCCCTTCCCCCCCCCAACATCGGGGAGTTCGAGGACGGGGGGGGGCGTCAAAACAATATGATCGGAGAGTGTCAGAGGAGGGGAGGGGGAAGATGAGGGGGTGGAAGAATGAATGCATCTGATTCGGAGCAGGGGAAGGGGTAGGGAAGAGGAAGAGGGGAGGAAAACTATAGGGAGGGAGAGGAAGAAGGAAGAAAAGGGAAGGGGACGGGGAAGGGGAAGGAGAAGGATGCAAGAAGGGGAAGGGGAGGGGAAGATGGAGAAAGGAAATATGAGACAGAAAGGAAAGAGAATAGAAGGAGAGTAGAGGAAAGGAAAGGAAAGGAAAGAAAAGAAAAGAAAAGGGAAGGAAAGAAAAGAAAAGGGAAGGAAGGGAAGAAAAGGGAAGGAAGGAAAGGAATGGGGAGTGCAAGAGGAGGGGATGTGGAGGGGCAGCAAGCATGTTTTCTCCGATCGGTGTTTTGTTACACTGATTGTGTTGTCGCTCCGATTTGGCCATGGTGATTTTTTTTTTCTTTTCAGTATATTTGGCATTTTCTTTCGCTCCTCCCCTTGTTCCCTCTCCTTTTCCTTCTTTCTGTCCTCTTCCTCTTCCCCTTCCCCTTCCCCTTTTCCCTCTTCACCTTCTCTCTTTTCTCACTCTCACATATACTTTTCCTCCCTCCTCACCCCTATCCCCTATCCCCTACCCCCTACCCCCTACCCCGACGCCTACCACCAATCCTCTTCCCCCGCCCCCAACCCCCACCCCCACCCAGCATATCTGCGACACCACACGTAGGTCCAGTATTTGCGGACAAATGTTGGCAGGGGCGTGCTGGGCGGGGGAAGGAAGAGCACGGGCGTGTGTATTGAACAGAGCGATAAAAGTGGCGTGGGCGGCTGCACCTGTTGTCAATATATCTTCCGTCCCTTCTCCTCTCTCTCTCTCTCTCTCTCTCTTTCCCCTCACCCCTCTACTGAGCTACCCCCTCTCTTTTACTCCTTGCTTACATCTCCCCTTTCCCCTCTACTAATCTCTTATCCCCTCTCTTTTTCTCCTCTCTCCCCTCTCTTTTTCTAATATCTACTCTTTCCCCTCTCTTTTTCTCATTTCTACTCTTTCCCCTCTTCTCCCCTATTTTCCCTTTCCCTTCTCTCACTTCTGATCTCCCATGCTTTCTCTCCTCTCCTTTCTCCTCTTCACTTCTCTCCTCTTCTCTTCATTCTCCTCATCTTTCCTCCCCTCTCCCTATCTCCCTCACTCCCCCCTCCCTCCTCCCCCTTCTCATTACCTCGACCGCTGACACACATACAAATAAACACACACGCGCGCTCACTCGTCACCGATGTGTCCTTTGAGATTTTATTCTATTGTTTTCCTCTTTATATATATATATATATATATATATATATATATATATATATATAATAAACATAAACATATACACAAATAAAAAAATATATATATATACATACATATATATATATATATATATATATATATATATATATATATATAGAGAGAGAGAGAGAGAGAGAGAGAGAGAGAGAGAGAGAGAGAGAGAGAGAGAGAGAGAGAGAGAGAGAGAGAGAGAGAGAGAGAGAGAGAGAGAGAGAGAGAGAGAGAGAGAGAGAGAGAGAGAGAGAGAGAGAGAGAGAAGAGAGAAGAGACAGAGAAAGAGAAAGAGAAAGAGAAAGAGAAAGAGAAAGAGAAAGAGAAAGAGAAATAGAAATAGAAAGAGAAAGAGAAGAGAAAGAGAAGAGAGAGAATGAGAGATGAACAGCAGAAATAAACATTTTCCTCCCCCCCCCGAGCCTGTCTCTCCTCGGTCCCCTTTTTGCGAGAGTGTTTGATGTTTCATTATGGCGGTGCGAGTGTAAGCGATGGTCGCGGATTCATTTCTCGCGCGCAGATGCTTCGGGAAAAATTAACTCACTTTATTTTTATCTCGAGCTCGTTTTGTCTCTCGGGTGTAATGTAAGAGACATTTAGAGACATCTTGTCCTTATTTAGGGTTGTATCTTCTCATAGGGGTGGGTGGGGGGAAGAGAATATGGTTTGTATGTGTGTGTGTGTGTGTGTGTGTGTGTGTGTGTGTGTGTGTGTGTGTGTGTGTGTGTGTGTGTGTGTGTGTGTGTGTGTGTGTGTGAGAGAGAGAGAGTGAGGTTGAGGTTGAGGTTGAAGGCGAGTGAGAGTGAGAGTGAGAGTGAGAGTGAGTCTGTGTGTGAGAGAGAGAGAGAGAGTGTGTGTAGGTGCGAGGGAGAGAGGGAGATAAGACTTAATAAGTGAGACATAGTGTTGCATATAATTCCGAGATATAAATACAATAAACAACATTCCATCATTGTAAACAAATCAAAATATATCACACCACAGTTAATAATCAAGAAAATGATACGGAAACAATATTCTATTCGACCGCTCCCTAGAGAGATAATGAAACGTGGCGTGCTAGCCCGTAGATATCCAAACCACGAACGAAGTGTTGCGAGCTTACAATTGAAGTCAGTAAAAGGTTTCCTCAATTTTCCATTAAATTACGTACAAATCTCTCCTCAGATGAGATTATGTGCAATGCAACCGTTACAGTTAAGGTAAATAATGAAATAATAATATTTCCATGTTCAAATAAATTTTACTACATCGATATAGAGACTCGTTATAAGTAAATCTAAAATACAGCACATAATGAAAGTAGGATAATCAAACATTTCCGAAAAAACGCCCGCAAAGAAAAGAAAAAAAAAACATAACAGAGAATAACCAAAAAAACAAACAAACAAAAAAATTCAAAATCAAACCTCAAACCCTAAAATCAAAAACAAAAAAGTCCATATAGAAATAACAACAAAAAAGTCGACTATGTAAAAAAACACAACCCCAAAATCACAACCAACCACCATCAAAATACAGAAAAAAAAGTAAATAAAATACATAAATAACAAAAATATCCAAGTATCCCCTCGATATCAAGTTACAGCGCAGCGTTATGTATCAGCGGCCGCGGCGGCACTCCGCCCACACCCTTCTTTAGGTAAACGTATTAAAAAGACGCCGTGGACATATTAAAAATAGACTTCATAAAAATAGAGAGAAAGAGAGACCCCGGACACTCCGGGAGAGAACTCCTCCTTCTGCATGTGTGTGTGTGCGTGTGTGCATGTGTGCGTGTAAATGCATGTGGATATACGTGTGCATTGTTCCTGAAGAGGGGATATCCGCCACTGATTTCGTTAGGAGAAGAGGAGGAGGAGGAGGAGGGAGAAAAGAGGGGAAAGCGAGAAAGAGTGATAGTGAGAAACCGAGAGGGAGAGAGAACCGGAGGGAGAGATAGAGAGTACATGAGAGAAGAAAATCACACGTTGATAATGGATAGTCCTTTAAATTATGCATAAATCCATTGGCAGGGCAGGGAAAGTGGGGTGGTAGGGAGGGAGGGAGGGAGAGAGAGCTGGGGGGAGGGAAACCGAAGAGGACATATTATCGATGAAAAGCGAAGAATATAAAAAAAATGCTGTTAGAGAGAGAGAGAGAGAGAGAGAGAGAGAGAGAGAGAGAGAGAGAGAGAGAGAGAGAGAGAGAGAGAGAGAGAGAGAGAGAGAGAGAGAGAGAGAAGTAGCAACAGCATCACCAACAACAGGAGCAGCAACAGCAGCACCAGCAGCAGCAGTAGCAACAGCAGCAGCAACAGCAGCAGGAACAGCAGTGTCAACAGCAGCACCAACAACAGTCTCAACAACAAGAACAGCAACAAAACCAACATCAGCACCAGAAACACCACCACCACAGCATCACCAACAGCAGTAGCAACAGCAGCACCAACAGCAGTAGCAACAGCATCACCAACAGCAGTAGCACCAACAGCAGTAGCAACAGCATCACCAACAGCAGTAGCAACAGCATCACCAACAGCAGTAGCAACAGCAGCACCAACAGCAGTAGCAACAGCAGCACCAACAACAGTAACAGTAACAGCACCAGTAACAGTAACAGCAGTGGCAACAGCATCACCAACAGCAGTAGCAACAGCATCACCAACAGCAGTAGCAACAGCATCACCAACAGCATCACCAACAGCAGTAGCAACAGCAGCACCAACAGCAGTAGCAACAGCAGCACCAACAGCAGTAGCAACAGCAGCACCAACAGCATCACCAACAGCAGTAGCAACAGCAGCACCAACAGCAGTAGCAACAGCAGCACCAACAGCAGTAGCAACAGCATCACCAACAGCAGTAGCAACAGCAGCACCAACAGCAGTAGCAACAGCAGCACCAACAGCAGTAGCAACAGCATCACCAACAGCAGTAGTAACAGCATCACCAACAGCAGTAGCAACAGCAGCACCAACAACAGTAGCAGCAACAGCACCAACAGCAGTAGCAACAGCAGCACCAACAGCAGTAGCAACAGCAGCAGCAACAGCAGTAGTAACAGCATCACCAACAGCAGTAGCAACAGCAGCACCAACAACAGTAGCAGCAACAGCACCAACAGCAGTAGCAACAGCTGCACCAACAGCAGTAGCAGCAGCAGAACCAACAACAGTAGCAGCAACAGCACCGACAGCAGTAGGAACAGCATCACCAACAGCAGTAGCAACAGCAGCACCAACAGCAGTAGTAACATCATCACCAACAGCAGCACCAACAGAAGTAGCAACAGCATCACCAACAGCAGTAGCAACATCAGCTGCAACAGCAGTACCAACAGTAGTAGCAACAGCATCACCAACAACAGGAGCAGCAACAGCAGCAGCAACAGCAGCAGCAACAGCAGTAGCAACATCACCAACAGCAGCAGCAACAGCAGCAGGAACAGCAGTGTCAACAGCAGCACCAACAACAGTCTCAACAACAAGAACAGCAACAAAACCAACATCAGCACCAGAAACACCACCAGCACCAGCACCACCATGAGCACGAGCAAAGCAACTCCACATAATGTTATAACCTCCAGCTCCATAGTCTCGCGCGCTGGGTCCCCTGCCTTCCTCTCAAAATATGTACCCGGAGTTCCCCAGGCATTTGGGAACTTATCAAACTCCTGTCAACCAATTTTGAATAATTTGGAGTCAATCTTGTCGAGTGTAAACATCCTATCTTGTGCGTCGCGCCTCGCTTCCCCTGTGTACGCGAGGGAATGTCTGTGTGTGTGTGTGTTTGTGTGTGTTTGTGTGTGTGTGTGTGTATGTGTGTGTGTTTATGCGTAAGGAATATGTGTGTCTATATAGAGGATACACTTACTGAACGTTTTAGTTCTAGCAATATCTCAGTTTCTTAACTCCTTATCTCTTTCTCTTTCTCTCTTCCCCCCCTCTATCTCTCCCTCTCTCTATCTCTCTCTCCTCCCCCCCCCCCTCCTCTCTCTCTCTCACTCCCACTCCCACTCCCCCTCCCACTCTTACTCTCACTCTCTCTCTCTCTCTCTCTCTCTCTCTCTCTCCTTCCGTCCCTCCCTCTCCCTCTCTCTCTGTCCTCTTCTTTTACAACTTACAGGAAATCTTAGACGAGGCGATCATGCTCACACACCGAAAATGTTGTCTCCAAGATGGGTTAATGGCCTGCAGTTTGCAATTCAGTGCATGGGATAACAAGTCGGGAGAGGCCGGTCGAGGGGCTGTGGCTTCTCGCTCGGTTGACTTTATAGTGAGGTGACATTTTTTTTTTTTTGTATGGTGATAGGTTATCGATGGTATTTATCTTAGTGTGGTTTATATTGTGTTGTATTTTTATTCCTAGGTTTTGAATATTCTTTTCCGGTTTTTGTTTTGCACTGGAAAAAAAAGCACACAGACACAACATTCTCTCATCACGGTATCACAATGATACATCACAATCTGCAAATCTGCGTCAGAAATTACGTCCTTGATTTTCTCTCTCTCTTCCACTTCCATCAATCTCAAGAAACTTTTTATTCGGACAAAACTTCATTTTCCGGATCCACATTGTTCTCAAATCTAATTGCCAGCGATTCAGACTCTTGCCATCTCCATTAACCTTCTAGCAACCTTTTGTATTTTCTTAGCTTTTTTTTCTCTCGTAGCTCCGAGTTTCCTCCTTTCCGAAGACGAGAGAAAGATAGATAGATTAATAGATAGATAGATAGATAGTGATAGATAGATAGATAGAGATTTAGAGAGAGAGATTTAGAGAGAGAGATTTAGAGAGAGAGAGAGAGAGAGAGAGAGAGAGAGAGACTCAGAGAGAGAGGGAGAGACTCAGAGAGAGAGAGAAAATCAGAGAGAGTGAGAGAGAGAGACAGAGAGACTCAGAGAGAGAGAGAAAATCAGAGAGAGTGAGAGAGAGAGACAGAGAGACTCAGAGAGAGAGAGAGAGAGAAACTCAGAGAGAAGCGAAAATGACAAGTTTAATCAACCATCCCAGCGTACCAACAAGCTATTAACAAGTGCTACTGACGTTTACACTATGCGGCACTCTAAATTCTGAACGTCCCTCGGCTTAGAGCTGCGAGGAAGCCGAGGCAAAACGAAGCTTTCTTCTGATTTTCCTCTCTCATCATCATTATCGCAAACTGTATTATCTTATTATCATCATCACTATCATAATCATCATTATCATTATTTCACCGTTTTGCAAAGCGTAGAAATCTTATTAAGAATAAAGAGTAAAAATACAAAATTAAGAATAGTAGTATCTGAAGGAACCCACTTTGTATACAGTGTATTTTTGGGTATATGTATAGAAAGCTTCTTGTTTTTGTTTTTCTTTAACCAATAGTAGCATCTGTACATTGTTATGAATGTCGTGCAACTGAAAACATCTCTTCGCGAAATATGTTTCTTTTTAATTAATCAACTTGTAAAATAAAATCACATCCATAAGACCGTAGAGATCGCACACATACAAATCCTTTATATTACAGGTCTTTTCTTGATTAAAAAAAAAAATCCCTTCATACCACGGCAGAAAAAAAATCCGAATACGATGACCGTTCCTTTCAAAAAAAATAATAAAATCCTTTACTCCATCGCAAATAAACAACAACACAATCAAATAATCAAATAAACCACCGCTGAAAAATGACACACAAACAACCCAACATACACATGAATATATAAGTCAAACGTGCGCTGCATTTCAGGGCAGCGGCGCGTCAAAAGATAAACCAAGCAATTACAACACAGCATGTGCGTGAAGCCCGATAAAGCACAGGTGGCGTGTAGGTGGGGAAGAGAAGCAGAATGTGATAGCGAGATGTGAAAAAAAAGAAATGAAGATAAATATGTGTGTGAGTATGTGTGTGTATGTGTGTATGTATATGTATATGTATATGTATATGTATATGTATATGTATATGTATATGTATATGTATATATATATATATATATATATATATATATATATAT
>BOPN01000839.1:255000-262500 GCA_017312705.2 Penaeus japonicus | reverse complement strand
CACACATTTACATATATATATATATACACATATGCAAACACATTCTTAACCTGAGAAAAATGGCATGATGAAGACCACCATAATGTTAAACCCAAATTCTTAATCAAGATATATGTTCACAGACATTTATTGTGCAAAGGAACACATAAACACAAGGAAATACACTTGGGGGAAAACAAGACAACATGCTCAGTGCTTCTTAGTTCTTCTAGACGTTTCGCAAAAGCAATGATGTGTAAATCTGGACCGGGGTTCGTCCGTATAGCGTGCTTGCAAAAAGAAATTTGCATTTTTCTACTGTTTCTTCTTCTACTTTTTTTTTTTTTTTGGGGGGGGGGCTATAAGAAAAAGAATGTAGAGAACAGTATAGTGAATGAAATGAAATGATGGAGTGATAGTTATTGTAGATAGATAGGAGGGAAAGATGGGGTAGGCATTGGGGGAAGGGAAGGGGAGGGGAGGGGAGGCATTGGGGGAGGGGAAGGAAAAGGAAAAGCAAAGGGATAAAGAAACAGAGACAGAGCAGAGAAGAGAAAAGAAAGAGTCGAAGAACTCAAATGGGAGAAACCCACTTACGAGAGAGAAAAAAAAACATACCCATTCACCTGCTAGCCCCCCGCCCCCACCCGGCCCTAGCAACACAAAAAGAAATCTTCAACACCCATTAAAACCCTCCATGTTATGTGACAAGCACCGCGAGATACGCTCCGCCTTAACACGATGCGGTTTACCTAATTAAACACTAACTCCCTAAATCAAGCCTCTGACAACGACTAATGACCCCATTTCCCCCGTCCCCCCAATGAAAACCGACGCCAAACGACTTAATTTTGCTAAAAACAATAAAAAAAAGACAAATTCAAAAGTTTGAAAAGCGCGTTTCTTTTGTTTCCATTCATCGCCCGGAGAGACAAGGCGCGCGAATGCTTACTAAAAGGACGATCCGGATTTATGTTAATTATCCCCAGATATATTTCGTTTCCTTCAACTTAAAGCTAGGTAACGAGACTACATTGTCGAGATAAGAAAGGAAAGAGACAGATAGGACAACCGAAATTATAAATAAATAGCTACAAAATAATAATAATAATAGTAAAATCCTTGAGTCGTAGGGCAACTAATGGCCGTTCGCGTAAGGACTGTCTGCATGCGGATTATGTACGGCGTTCATTTGTTTAACGGGTTTCTTAACGACGGCGCTTCTCGTGAGCAATCGTCCACTTTGAGGTTATTATTTATGGCCTCGCAAGAACATATGCGCGAATATCACTCAAGGGAACATGGCGAGAGAAGCCAGGAGGGAAGGAAATGAAAAGATTTAGGAGAAGAATGAAATATAGAGGACAGGGACTGGTTGCTCAAAAGGACGACGGAATTGTAGGATGATAAGGTAAGTATGTATGTTTACATGATCATATGTGCGTGTATATAGGAGTGTGAACTTTTATCTATACGCACGCACACGCACACACACACACACACACACACACACACACACACACACACACACACACTCATACTCATACTCATACCCATACTCATACACATACTCATACTCATACTCATACTCATACTCATACTCATACTCACACACACACACACACACACACACACACACACACACACACACACACACACACACATATATATATATATATATATATATATATATATATATATATATATATATATATATACATATATATTTAGAGAGAAGGAGGGAGAGGGAGGGATAGATAAAGAGAGGGGGAAAGAGAGAGTTTGAGGAGTACATACCAACATTAATGAGAAAGTACCATACTTTCCTCAGCAGGGTGCAGTTTGCCAAGAGAAAAGGGAATCACTCAAAATGACTACGAGCCAATAAATATTTTTAATTATTCCTAATGAGACGTTAACGAAATGTCAGAAATGTCCTATGAATCTATTCCAGCGTAAATATGGAAAGGAATTTCGAACCTTCTAGCCTTCTTTTGTTTCTATTATTAAAGGAATCGCCGATTATTTCCTGAACAAGGGAAATGCATTTAACTAGTAATATTAACCATAACAATATTACGACCAATTACAACAACAACAACAATAATACTAACAATAACAGCAGACAAAGCAATGGATAGTTAACCCCAAACTCTCAAATAAAAAAATAATAAATAAAATAAATAAATAAAACAATAAAGCGTAGCCGAATAAATAAAAATAAAAACGACGATAATACCCAATAACTAGGCTGATGAAACCGAAAAGCCAAGATCATGCATTAGCCTTCATGATACGCATGCCTCGATAACTAAGGAAATACCAGTGTCCCTTCGCAAGTAAAATTCCTCTCTTAATATAGACAATATCGCGGTAGGGAAGGGGACAGGGGGAGGGGGGGAAGGGCAGGGTAAGGGTTTAAGGGGGAGGAGGAAGGGGAGGGAGGTGGGGGGGAGGGAGAGGGGGGTTTAAGGGGAGGAGTAAGATAAGGAAGAAGTAGATGGAGGAGGAGGAGAGGAAAAAGAAGGAGGAGGAGGAGGAAGAGGAAGAAGAAGAAAAAAAAGAGGACGACGAAAAACAAGAAAAAGACGCAGAAGAAGAGGAAGAGGAGGAGGAGAGGAGACTTGTTGCTTTATGAAACTCGTGAAATGTCTATAAATATTCGCCTCGATGACACAGAAATGCTGCTCGTTGGCGCTCGCTCCCCCGCGCCCCCCCTCCCCCGCTCCCCCGCGATCTCGCTCGGTCGGGACGGCGCCGCTGATCCGAGATCCTTATTGTTATTAGTTTGTTTGCGTTTTTTTTATATTTTTATTTTTTTATTTATTTTTTCTTGTTTATTTATTTCTAGTTTTGATTTTTCATTTATTTCTCTTATTCATGTTTTATTTCTTTTTCCTGATTTATTTTTATATCTCTTTCACTCTTCCATCTCCTTGCCTCTCTCTCTCTTCTCCCTCTTCCTATCCTGCCTTCTTCTCTCGCTCCGTCCTCCCCCTTCCCTTTCTCCTCCTCTCCCTCCTCTATGCCTCTCCCTCGTTATCCTTCTTCCTTCTTCCTTCTTCCTTCCCCCTCCTCCTCGCACCTTCTCCCCTTTTCCTTCCCCCTATCTCTCCCCCCTCCCCCTCTTTCTCCCTTACCAAGCATTCCATCCCACTCTATCGTCCACTTACGGGACACGCCCCCTTTGGTGTTCTGTCAAGCGCGCCCTCGCCTTGTCTCGTTTCGTCTCGGTATTGTTGCAGTGATGAGCAACGGATGGCCTTCTGTTGCATTCTGCTGCACGCTGCGTGTTGCAGAGCCTGGCCTGCGCTTGCGAACAGGGTATGGCACGTAATGCCGAGTTTGGGAGGGGGGGGAGGGAGGGAGGGAGGGAGGGAGGGGGGAGAGAGAGAGAGAGAGAGAGAGAGAGAGAGAGAGAGAGAGAGAGAGAGAGAGAGAGAGAGAGAGAGAGAGAGAGAGAGAGAGAGGGAGGGAGAGAGAGAGAGTGGTAGGGAGAGAGGGAGAGAGAGAGAGAAAGAGAGAGAGTGGTAGGGAGAGAGGGAGGGAGGAAGGGAGAGAGAGGAAAAGAGAAAGATATTGAGAAAAAAAAGAGAAAGAGAGGGAGAAAGGAGAAAGATTACCTCCCGTCCTCCAGCCTTGAATTCCACCATCCGCGTGAGAGAAACCCGTGTGTTTCGCATTCATTATATTTTATCTCAACGACTGTCCTTTTTAACGCCCGTGATGACCCGTTTCCCGGCCTGTAAAATCTTCCCTCCCGACCTTCTTCTTTTCCTCATTTGTTGCTCTCTCTCTCGTTCTCTCTCTCGTTCCCACACTCGTTCTCTGTCGCTTATGGCCGTTTATTCTGATATACTTTAAATGAATCTAGGTATATAAGACGCACATACTCTGACACACCAAAAACAAAACATTGTGATGCGCACGTGTGTGTGTGTGTGTGTGTGTGTGTGTGTGTGTGTGTGTGTGTGTGTGTGTGTGTGTGTGAACATCTATCTATCTATCTATATCTATTTATAAATATACATAAATATATGCATACATACATACATACATATATATATATATATATATATATATATATATATATATATATGTGTGTGTGTGTGTGTGTGTGTGTATGTATATATATATATACATACATGCATAAATGCACTGCCATAATCACACAAATACCAAACACAACATGACAGGGTCCCCGTGCCAGCGAAGCCGAGAGCGCATGCGCAACAGACCTTCACGTGAGTCGCCCCCAGGAGTTAGGGGAGATCACACCGTCTCGTGTCACTGCCGCCCACGCCACGCCTCATCGCGGCCAACAGGATACAGAGGGGGAGAGAGGGGGAGGAGGGGGGGAAGGAGGAAGGAGGGAGGGGAGTGAGATACAGAGGACCGAGAGACGGGGGGGCGGGGGGAGGTTAGATAGATAAATAAATAGATAAGGAGAGAAGCAGAGAGAGAGAGAGAATGGAGTCAGAAAGAGAGTAGATAAAAAAAGAGAGCGAAGGAAATAAAGAGAAATACAAGGAAAGGACAAACAGGATGAGAACGCCAACGCTGAGTGAAAGATGTCAATGCGGAATTTCGGTCTTTCTCTCTCTCTCTCTCTCTCTTCCTGTCCCTCGTCCCCTTCCCCCTTCCCCTCCCTTTATCCTCTCCCCCCCCCTCATTTGCCAGGTGATGACAGGCCTGTTCATCGGCCCTGTTTCCTTGTATGAAGAGAACGCCTCGTCGCTATGTTGTTATTCATAGTGTTGTTATTTTCATTATTGGTATTATAATCGTCACTATTATCATGAGCATGATTATTGTTATTAGTATTACTAATATTATCAATCCGACTGATGATAATGATGATGATTATAATAATAACAATAAAAACAAAATAGAAGACGAAAAACAACAACAATAATGATAACAATAAAAACAGTAATAATAACAATATCAACAACAAGAACACTAATGATCCTAATAAAAACAACCAAAATAATAATAATAATAATAATAATAATAATAATGAACAAATAAATAAAAACAACAGCAATAAATAATGAGGCGGCACATCCCCCGCCCTCGCCCTGCGCACGAACCAATTTACGTCGACCTGACACTCACAAGGCATCGCTCACACCTTTCCCAAAATTTGCCAAACTTCTGACTAGAATCATAAATCCTTTTAATGCTTTGACTTGGATTTGTTTTCCTTCTAAATCACCCATTAATGTTATTTATTCATCGGTATCAGATTCGTGATACATAATCGTTTTCTCTTTTTCTTTTTTACTCTTTCTTTTTCTGTCTAATTCATTCTCGCTAGCTTTTTTTTAACGTACTCACTAGCTCGCTCTCTCACTTAATCTCTCTCTCTCTCTCTCAATCTTAATTTCTCAATCTCAAACTCTCTCTCTCTCTGTTTGTTTGTTGGCTTTATTTTTTCTTCCTCTTCCTCTCCTTCTTCTTCTTCTCCTTCTCCATCTCCTTCTTCTTCTTCTTCTTCTTTTCCTTCTCCTTCTCCTCCTCCCTCTCCCTCTCCCTCGTGGCATCTGGCACAAGGCGCCGTGGCTCTGTCAGCCTCCTTCTTTATTGTTTCCCAGGTCATGCGCGCGTGAGTGTGTAAGTGAGTGTGAGCGTGACTTTGAGTGCGCGGGCGCTCTCGCGTGTGTGGGTGTGCTTGCCTGCGAGTGTGTGCGCGTGCATTTGCGTGTTATTGTGTTTAAATCTCTGTGTTTATTGTTTTTGCACAAAAAAATATATGATTGAAGTATGTAGGTATGTTATAATAACAAGAATATATAAGGAGATAGAGAGCGAAAGAAAGATATTGGAGAGGAGGAGATGGAGAGGCAGGGAGAGAGGGAGAGAGGGGGAGGGAGAGAGATAGAGAGAGAGAGAAAGAGTCACTACACTACTGTCTTATCAACTGTATTTTATTGTACTCCTCAGCGACATGTGATGTGTATAGCTGTCTCCTGCTTCTAATCTCTCCCTTCTTATCCACGCTTACGCTCTCCGTCACCGACACAAAGGAAATGGCGATTTAGATAAACAGAAAAGAGGGGAATAATTGATGAATGGCAGAGAGAACAATCGGATAATCTGAAGAGAGAGAGAGAGAGAGAGAGAGAGAGAGAGAGAGAGAGAGAGAGAGAGAGAGAGAGAGAGAGAGAGAGAGAGAGAGGGGGGGGGGAGAGACAGAGGCAGACAGACAGAGGAAGAGAGAGAGAGAGGCAGAGCTTCTTATCCACTAACATGGAATACTAAAACCAGACCCTCTTGTTCAGTATTCTTTATTGCGAGGGAAGAGATGGGTCACATGGAGACGCTGTCATTGAAAGGAAGAAAGGGTGTTGTGTTATGTATAATTTTTTATTGTTTTATTTGCTTTTTAAGTGATGCTAAAAGTCTCCCAGTGGAACGTCCGATAGGTTGTCAGCCACTTGCCCTGAAGAAAATTAATGGAAATCAAAGCAAACTAGGGTGAGCAATCTGCCAGTGTATTAGGGATGCTTCCCATCGTCCCTGAGCGAGCGTGCTTGGCACTCATCACAACCATAATTTATGAACACTAAAATCCCGAAGCCAATAATGAAAATACCAGAACAATTTCGTGCCATAAATTAAGTCCTTCGAGAAAGCATTTTAAGTGACAATCCGAGAGAGAGAGAGAGAGAGAGAGAGAGAGAGAGAGAGAGAGAGAGAGAGAGAGAGAGAGAGAGAGAGAGAGAGAGTGGTGGTGAGTGACTGAGGGGAGGAGGGGGAGGGGGAGGGACGGAGAAGAGGGAGAGAAGGAGAGAGAGAGAGAGAAAGAGAGAGAGAGAGAGGGTGGTGAGTGACTGAGGGGAGGAGGGGGAGGAGGGAGAAGAGGGAGAGGAGAGGGGGAGAGAGATAGAGAGAGAAAGAAAGAGAGAGAGATTTGTTTTTGTTTTCATCAATTTATTACGCTCATAGAGCGACAGGCCTTAGAGAGAGAGAGATAGAGAGAGAGAGAGAGAGAGAGAGAGAGAGAGAGAGAGAGAGAGAGAGAGAGAGAGAGAGAGAGAGAGAGCGAAAGAGAGAGAAAAATGAAAAGGAGATTAAGAAAAAAAGAAAACCAACAGACAAAACATTCCACCCTCTCCAGTATCCCCTTCTTGCTACACCCCCTCCCCCTCCTCCCTTCTTTTCAAGGTCAACAAAGAATATCAAACCGTCAGTAATAATTCTCAAACACACTAAACAAAAAGAAGAAGAAAAAGAACGAGACGAAAAAAAATAACAGTTATGTGTCACTCACACCTTATCCCTCCCTACCCCCCCCCCCCAGCACACCTGCCAGGTGGCGCTCCTGTCGCTTACAATAACCAAAGCTTTCCCATCTACAGGTAAGGATTTTTATATTATGTAGGTAAATCTATGTGGGTAAATTTCTTTATTAACTAAAGCTTTTCGATCAACACATAAAAGATAATTGAACGATGTGTTTATCCATCAAAGTTTTTCCATCAAAAAGGGATATTTGCACTATGTTGGTCAAACTAT
>BOPN01000839.1:240000-245000 GCA_017312705.2 Penaeus japonicus | reverse complement strand
TGTTTTTTTTCGGTAGCTTCATTTGCATGTTCTCTTGTACGACAAATCGTTAAAGACGGTAGAAATATTCAAATTCGAATTGCCAGCGACGATTGGATGATTCAAACCGAAGCCGTTAAACAGACAAACATGGCGATAAAAGTCTAAGGTCTTGACAACCCACGTTACGTTTATTGCCTTACTGTTGTTTTTGGTTCCTAATTCTTATTGATTTCACAAGAGACAAAAATGAAATCGAAATTAAAAACGTTTTAAAAATTAAACACACATTGTAAACATTCCATGAAACACACCAAGACAAAATAACACACTATTCAATTTCGAAAGATAACAGCACATAAACAACATACAGTTATCTCAGAGTTAAAGAACATCTCAAGCTCAACACGCGAACATTTCCCAACCAACTCCCAAGACCCTATTAACCTCTCCCTCTTCAACTCTATGAAGGGGAACAGACATTAAAAACAATAACAATATAAACAACTCACCACTTATAACGATCCTAGAATTTACCCAAACGGACACCAATCCCACTAATAAAAACACTCAAATATATATATATATATATATATATATATATATATATATATATATATATATATATATATATATATATATATATATATATACATACATATATATATATACATATATATTTATATATATATATATATATATATATATATATATATATATATATATATACATAAACATATATATATATATATATATATATATATATATATATGTATGTATATATATATACATATATACACACACACATAGCAATGAAGAAAAGCAATTCCCAAAGAGTACTCACGGTGAAGGAGTAGAAGCCATCGGGCACAGGTTGTCCCCCAAACTTGACGGAGAGCGTGTATTCCCCGGCGTCCTTCACGGTGTAGTAGATGCTGAAGGTGCCGTCCCCGTTGTCCTCGATGTCGATGTCGAGGTCGCTGATGATAGAGAACGTGGTAATGGCTGTAGGGCGGAAGGCAAGGCTCAAAGGTGGGTCTAAACGAAGGAATTACATGGGGTTCCGGAAGGAGGAGGATAATCTCTTTTAACTGGCGTATGGGTGAAAAAAATGTATACCACTTTAAGTTACATTCATAAGGGAACTATTATATTTATTTATCTATCTATCTATCTATCTATCTATCTATCTATCTATCTATATATACATATATATATACATATATATATACATATATATATATATAAATATATATATAAATATATATATATATATATATATATATATATATATATATATATATACATATATATATGTATATCAGTTATAGCTATGACGCTAATAATTTTTTGTTTGTTTTGGTCACTTGAACAGATCGCTGACATAGTGACGTAATATCTTCCACAATTACGGTTTTAGGAATAAAATACTTCGGGGAGGGGGGGGGGGGGACAAGCCTTGAAGTAGAGGTGGCATCCCCATTGCCCCATTGTAAATACGCCACTAGTAATGGCAGTAGGGAGACCGGTAAAGGTAAGGGTTTTCATAACATAACGGTAATAGCGCGCCAGTCTGTTTGACCAAGAATTTGATGCCATCTAATCTGTGCTTGGAATTTGGGTCTGTATCAAGGGAGCCAAACACATAAATCCATTTATTTCAGGTCCTACGCTCTAATAAATGTCACTTTAGATGATAAAAATTTAGTTGGGGGACACTAAATAATTTGGCATGAATTACTTGAAAGGCGATCTTAATTTCCTCTGTATAAAAATGAGGAATTATGAGAAAATAAGTAGACAGCACAGACTAAAATCTCTTTCTCGCCAGAAATAATTCACTTTTGAAATTATCATATATTCTATTGCATCTACCTCTTATTTAACCTTACCTTGTACTATAAAGAAAAATCTGAAAGAAATACAAATCCACAAATTCACACACAAAAAATAAATAAAATAAAATAAAATAAAAATATATACATATGTATATATTATATATATATAAATATATATATATATATATATGTATATATATAAAAGTGAAACGTAGCCCCCCCCCTAAAAAAAATAGACCTACCCCCTAACAGAAAAACCTTGCACATCCTACCTGCCAGAAGTTGATCGTATCCTGCAGGTAACGGCTCCTGTGCCTGCGTTTTTGGCATTGACAGTAATACAGTACTCTTCTCCTATCGTTAAAGAGTGGTTTATGCCTTCTGTTATCTTGCACTTGTCAGCCTGGGGGTCGAGGGATAATAAACAACACACATTATTTCTAAAGCGTCCCTCTCAAAAAAAAAACGAAAATAAAAAACATAGATAAATAGAGATAGATAGGTATGTGAATGGATCCATATTATATGCTTTTATTTTACAACTCTCATTACGGCTGTCTAATCTCAAAAAGAAATATCTCAAGGGAAATAAGCAAGTAATAAACTCTATAAATACCTTTTAAGTTGATCACTTTATGACTGAGGAGTTTTCTAATTAACCATATACTGAACATAAACATTCTTTGTCATACTTGACAGACTCTTATTAACGGGTACGAGAGATATAGTATCGTTGTGTGTGTGTGTGTGTGTGTGTGTGTGTGTGTGTGTGTGTGTGTGTGTGTGTGTGTGTGTGTGTGTGTGTGTGTGTGTGTGTGTGTGTGTGTGTGTGTGTGTGTGTGTGTGTGTGTGTGTGTGTGTGTGTGTATGGGTGTGGGTGTGGGTGTGGGTGTGTCTGTGCGTGTGCGTGTGCGTGTGCGTGCGTGTTTTCCAATACGTGTGCACATGTACACATACTGAATCGTGCGTTCTTGCTTTTATTCTTCCCCCTCCCCCATCCCCCTCCCCCATCCCCATCCCCAACCCTCTTCCCCCTCCCCCTCACCTTTCCGGTGGCGTAGGCCTGCACGGGGAAAGGCGAGTGTCCGACCTCCTGATCGGCGTACTTGACGGAGACCTTGTACTTGCCGCAGTCGTCGGGCACGTACGAGGCGCTGTACGTGCCGTCGCCGTTGTCCACGACCTTCACCTTGCGCGGGTGGCCGTCCGGGCCCTGGAATGTGGAAGGGGGGGGGGGAGGTGAGAGAGAGAGAGAGAAATGATGGTGGTGGTTACTGGTGTTGTGGTGATGATGGTGATGATTATGGTGCTGTTGGTGGTAATCATGGTGAGCATGGTGGTGAATATGGTGAGCATGGTGGTGAATATGGTGATGTTGGTGGTAACTATGGTGAGGGTGGTGATTATGATGGTGATGTTGGTGAAGATCTTATTCAATTAAACGAAGACAAGCTGGGAGAAAAATGGCTTTAAGTAGGAATCTCTACTAATGAAATACAAGAAATAGATAGACGGCTCTACGTCAGTATCAATTCATAATCATAAATCAAAGAAATGAATGTTGATTACGATAGGTGTGGTGGTGATGCTGGTGATGATTAAGGTGTTGATGATGATTATGACAAGGGTTGGCATGATCTCAATCGTATGATTTTCAAAAATATATCTTTAAAATTATCAAATTTTTGACACATTCAACGTGTCACATCAATAAACACTTTTGACACACTTTCCCATCATAAAGTTAACGTTACTGATGAAGCAACAACACAAAAAATACCAGCGAATTATTAAGTCAAAAAAAAAAATAAATAATAATGAATAATCAATAAATAATAATAATGATAATAATAATGATAAAATATTACGAATTATCACGTCAAAAAAATAACAATAAATAATCAATAAGTAATAATAATAATAATAATAATAATAATAATAATAAAAAAATAAATAAATAAAATAACCGCTGCCAACACTTACCGTAACTGCCACCTGCAGGTCGCCGTGGCCAGCATCATTGGTGTCAATGGTGAGCTCTGTGGGCAGGGAGGCGGGGATGCCCTTGCTCGAGACACCAGCGCCGCCCACCTTCACGCGGTTGGGCTCCACTTGCGGGCGGACGCGGGTGCGGAATGGGCTGAGGGGGGAGGGAGAAGGGGGTGGAGTTAGTGGCGGATTTAATTGGATTTTTTTTTTTTTTTTTTTTTTTTTTTTTTTTTTTTTTTTTTTTTTTTTTTTTTTTTTTTGAGGGGGGTGATCTTATTTTATGGTTTGGGTTTATTGTGATTTCGGTTTGATGATTTGTTTTATTTATGACTGTTATAATGATCATTATTGTTATTATTGTTACTATTGTTATCATTTCATCATTACTATTATTGTTATCATCATTATTATTACTATCATTACTATTATCATCATTACAAATTATAATCATTATAAATCACCATTATCAATAATATGGTTATGAATAATTATCAACATAACTATCATCATTATGAATTATCATCATTACCACTGTCATTATCATAATTTCCGTTCTCATTATTGCTATTACAATCATTAAAAATTGTTTACACTGGTTTCCCTTCGTGTTTTTTCTTTTCTTTTTTATTACAATTTCTTTCATTTAGTAACTTCATCTTCATAATGTTTTCAACAAATAAAAGTAAGTATTATTAGGTAAATCAGAAAAGGAAAATAACAATAATAATAATAACAGCTACAGCAACAAGAAGAATATGATAATGATGATAATAGTAATATCAGTAAAAAAAATAATAATGATAATGAAAAAAATATTCAATAGCAATAATAATAATAAATTAATAGTAATAATAAGGATGATAATATTATGATAATAATAACAATAATAATAATAATAATAATAATAATAACAATAATGATAGTAGTAGTTGTTGTAATAATAAAAATGACAATAATAATAATAATAATAATAATAATAATTACAATAATAATAACAATAATCATATACCATAATTATTGTATCTAAAATGATAAAAACAATTACTGTCATTATCATTTACAAAATGTTAATAAAAAAAATAATAATAATAATAATAATAATGACATTAAATGATACAACCACTAACATAGAAATACATAAAAAGGAAAACCAATAAACAAATATCATGCACAATGCACTATACTGTAAGCCTT
>BOPN01000839.1:212500-222500 GCA_017312705.2 Penaeus japonicus | reverse complement strand
AATTTCCATTGACTCATAAAATGTAAACCATTTACACACAAATACAATATCAAAGGTTGAACATTTCATGATCAACATCATCTCATAATTTAAAAAAGAAAGAAAAGTTTACATCTATCAATCTGAAAAAAAAAATCTTTCCACATTCACTAAATATACAAAAAATTTTCCTGACAAAAGAAAAGAGAAAAATAATTAAGTGAATCAGTAAATTCCACAAATAACAAATCCGGCTCTTACATCTGAACCGAAACATAGAAAACCCATAATCCCAAAAAACAAGATTAAGAAGAAAATACTCACTGGGCTCCAATCCATCCACTTTGACCTTTGTAACATCCACATGAGATTGCACAGGAACCACAATGGGGGATTGTGGAATCTCAGCCCCAGCGTACAAGACTGTGACGCGATGATCTCCTGGTGAAGGGGTGAGATACTCAACGGTGAAGGTCCCATCGCCATTGTCCTGGATGTTGATGGGAATGTCTTGGCCCTGGGCGTTGGTCAGGGCTATTTGGACGTCTCCTGTTGGGTGGAAGATTGTGTGGATGAGACAGGTACTGTATTTGGTTAAGGAAGCACTGGCTTTTCCAAAGAGCAATATTCTATGCAACTTAACCTAAACCCTCCAAAAACTCAAATAACCCTCTTTTCAAATTTTAACAGATAATCAAAAACTCACATATAAAATCTCCAAGTATCAACTTTTCTAGTTTTTGAAACATGTATTTTCAAACTCACCTTCCATCAACTATCCAAGCTTTCAGCCGTTTCCAATATCCGAACTTACAAAATTGCTGATTTTTCAATCAAATTTCGAGCTTCAAAATCTCTAAGCATGACATCTCTATCCCTCAAATGATAAATTCTATAAACATTGCCACCACAACCTAAAACATTACCAGCCAAATAACCAAACCCTTGACTTCTTAACCTCTTAAAAACACAAACCTGGTCCAGCTTCACGACAGTCGATGTTGAAGTGCGTGGGTGTATTGGACCTCACACCACGCTCTACACCGGGTCCAAACACCTTGACTGCTCCAGGGTCAGTGGGTTCAGACACGAAGACCCTGTAAGGCGAATTCTCACAGGCAACTCCTCCATATGCCACCTGTGTTTAAAGACAATAGAAGTGAGTAATATTCAAATATTTACAAACTTTTACAATAATGTCATAGAACTATTCAAATGATTATACTTCTATAGTGTTGTTAAAGCACTAGAGTATGTTACATAGTGTGAAAATTTGAGATTATGTTTTTATGTAATTAAAACAAAATCAAACATCATAAACTATAGTGATATCAACTTCAGTACACTAGAATTTTTTTTTATTACTAAGAATATTACAAAATGAACATCCTTAAACAGCAAAAAAACGCAACCCTTCCTCACCTGAACCGTATGCTTGTTCCCTCGAGTAGGCTTGTAAGAGAAGTCATAGGTTCCATTCTTGTTATCCTTAGCGTCCAATTTCACAGGCTGGTAGTTCGCATCCATGACTGTGACATCCAGAGGAGCTTCACCGGCTGCCCTTGTGTCTACGTGGAAGTCGGCAGGCTTGCCCGAGACCACGCCATTCTTCTCCAATCCTGGGCCTTTGCATTTCACCTTCATTAGGAAAATGAGTTAGGAGTTAGGAGAGGAAATTTCTCTGGGTTTTTGTGGACAATGTCCTCATCTCAAAAGGATATTGATAGGAAATTTCTGTGGGTTGTTTGTGGATATTGACTGCATCTTAAGAGGAACATTATGAAAGTACATTGCTGTGCTTCTGAAAAATGAAATTGCAAGAGGAATTTTCTATGATTCTTTTTTTTTCTAACATTGATTGAAACTGCAGAAAAAAATATAGTAGTACATTTCTAAGCTATAACTGTGACCACTGATTGTCTATCCCCTAAAAAACTGAATTCTCCATTTTTATAGTATATACATTTGGAAATTAACTGCCTCTTCAGAAAAAATATATAAGTAAATTCTTGTGATACAGCTAAAGAGTGTTGGACAGATATGTTACACCTTGCATATAGCCCTGTATAAGAATCTGTATCACACACAATTAACAATAAAACTAATCCTAATCACATACCTTCTCTGGATAATAATCCGTCTTCGGAAGAATTTGAGCAATGTACGGAGATCCAGGAACATCTTTGTTGTTGCAGAGGATATGGAGTGCATACTCGCCAGGGGCAGTGGGGAAGTAACGCACATCAGCTGAACCATCACCATTATCGTTACATTCAATCCTCGCCTGTGATGGTCCCTCAATACTGAAACCTTAAAAGAGAAGGGGAAATGAGATAAAAGGGAATGAGAGGAGGCAGAAAGGGAAAAAATATGGGATTGAGGGAGTGGGTGATTTTGTAAGTGGAGGTTCATAAGTTTGTTCCTGCTTTGTCTCACCAGTTTTCCCATTAACTATAAAATAATTGTTCTCCTAGCTTTACACCTTAAAAAAAGAAAGTTTAGAAACACTTTTATAAATCAAAACTTGAAAAAAACAAGTCATCACCTCAGCCAGAATAAAGTGTTATGCCCATCACACTGAGAAACAACCTTACAAATGATAAAAATATATATTGAAAATGAAAATCTAAAAAATCAAAGAAAAAATAGTCATCCCTTCCATCAATAAACTGCCTTACCTAAAGCACCAGTTTCTCCATTTGTCTCCACAGTAAAGAGAGAAGGATATCCCACCACACCTCCTTTCAGACCAGGACCATAAGCCCTGATCTTCGTCTCCTTGTAAGGTCCTACATTTACCTGTAATAAAAGAAAGATTTTAAAATGGTTACTCCATAAGATGGTTTTGTTATTTGAATGTTTAAAAAAAAGGCACAAGTATACAGATAGATAAATATGTAATTCATACTAATATATTCTTGACGACATTTCTATCACAAAAAAAATATAGCCATTTAATCATAGCTCCCAAAAATCTCATCAAATACAAAATAAACTAAATCTTAAAAAAAACTCTCAAACATGATCTTCCTCAGAATAAACAAGACACTCCAATTATAATCCTCACCTCAAACGGACTCTTGGGGATCTCCTCACCACCATACGTCACCATGACGATGTACCGCCCCTCCTTCCAAGGGTGGTAGACATACTCAAACGTATACTCGTCTATCTGCTTCATCCTGACTGATTCCTCTTTGCCCCCTGCAAGAGACAGACAGTGATCAGACATGCATCCATATTCATTACCTTTCATTATTCATTAAAAAATCTTTGTAAAATAATTAAATATATATATATATATATATATATATATATATATATATATATATATATATATATATATAGATAGATAGATAGATAGATAGATAGATAGATATAGCAATATATGTATATACAGACAGATGGATAGATAGATAGATATTCATGTACATATCTATAAACATTTACACAGACATATATATTTATATCAATATATACATATATATATCTATCTATATCTGTATCTATTTCTTTCTATCTAAATATAGTCTCTCTCTGTCTTTACTACTACTACAACAATAATAACAATAATTACCACAACAAGCAACTGACACTTATTTACCTGGCCCAATAACCCTGACTTCAATATTCCCTTCACCGGCTCCTTCAGTGTAAACCTTGAAGTCAGCCTCGTCCTTGACTCGCACGCCATTCTGCTGAAGACCTCGCCCAGAGGCTCTCACCTTGCGAGCGTCACACACTAAAAGAAAAGAAATTGATAATGGTAAGGGAGAGTTCGCTTGGAGAGAGGATCATGGCATGAGAAGGGTCCTCAAAGAGTGTTAGATTGTGGATATAGAGAATGGATATGAAATTATGATGATAGTATTACTATCCCTTAACCTACTAATGATGACAATAATAATGGCAAAACAACAAAAGTTTTGTAATGATGATAAAAGTATTAATAATGATAATGAATAGAACACTAGCACTAACTTAATTCTCACTTCTAACATATAAATAAATAAACCAATTGATTTACCAAATAACAAGCGAACACCCCACAAGCACCAGCATTACCTGGGGACACCTTGACACCGAAGGGACTGCCTGGAATGGATTGTCCAGCAAAGAAGACGTTGATGGAATGTAGGCCGATGCTCGTGGCCACGTACTCGGAGCGGTACACTTCTTCGCTGATCTGTTTAGTCTTCACAAGCACCGTGTTCTTGAAGCCATCGGGGTCCAGGACGATGACTGATGGAGTGCCACGACCTGCACCTATATAGGGGAGAGGGAGGAAGTAGACGATGAGGATCTGTTGGAGGGGCGTGGAAGCTGGAGGTATAACTGTGAGATCTGATGTGATGTGGAATAACTAGGGGATGGTTGAGATGGAACTTTTTTTGGATAATGAAGATTATGTCCGTTTTATCTTAAGAATTATAGTGATGAGTCTTGCCATTTCCAAACAATGAACATGGTCTATCAAACATTAATAGATTATAAATGAGGATCAGACTATTATTTCCATTCACCTATAGATTTATATATAATACAAAACCAGAAAAAAAAGAAGTTAATAATACTAATATCCCTTAATAAACATACACCTGCACAAAATTCAGTCAACCCTACATAGCATTTCTATAACTCATCCATCCAATAAAACATCTTTACCCTTTGTGAATATATCAAAGTAGGTTGGCTTGTTGATGACAACTCCCTCTGGTTCAAGACCTGGCCCGGAGGCTGTCACCTTGGTCGGGTCTCCAGCAAAGCCTGAGACGTTCACGCGGAATGGTGACTTGGGGATATCACGCCCACTGAACCTGAGGAGGAGGATATATTAGGTTTAGTCAAGATTTTATGTTCATGGCTAAGGTGATTGTGTGTGTGTGGGTTCACGACAGGGTTATTTGTGTTTCTATATTAAAATGTGACTTGAATCTGTGACTTGAATTTCTGATTCATTCCCTCCAAGTGCCCATGGGGATTATCTGTAAAGCCTCGCTATCATTTCTCTGCTAGGAGTTATATAGGTAACTTCCATGGTGGTTGTAAGGCACTTGGTTAGATGATCCTTTTAGCGGGTCGTATAGTGTAATGGTTAGGAGCCGGGGTTCTCATTCTGAGGACCCAAGTTTGAATCACAGTCAGTGAGGTAGAATAATATATATATATATACATATACATGTACATACAAATGCATTTACATATGCATATGCATATGCACATGCATATGCATATGCATATGCATATGCATATACATACACATATATATACACATATACATGTACATACAAATGCATATACATATGCATATGCATATGTATATGCATATGCATATGCATTTATATATGCATATGCATATGCATACACATATATATACACATATACATAAATATATACATATAGATAGATAGATAGATAGATAGATAGATAGATATAGCGAGATTTACAATAATAAAACCGACAATGACAAACCAATCATTATCATCACTATTGGTGTGGTTGTTGTTACCGATATCATCATCATCATCATAACCACCACCATCACGATCACTACCTTCACCATCATCACCTCCACGACCACATTTGCCAACACCTTCCGCCCATTATCACGACCAACGACAGAAACAACAACAACAAAACCCAAACCACGAGTCCCTGGATCCACGCGCGAGTAACTCTCCCAATCCACCAATCGGGAGCCAGATAGACGCCCTGATCCGTACGTTTGCGAGTATTGATTGGTCGAAGGAAGGAGCTAAGGATGGAAGGAAGGACGGCAGGCAGGCAAGCAGGCAAGCAGGCAGGCAGGCAGGCAGGCAAGCAGGAAGGCAAGCACATGCCGAACCCGCTATCAGAACGCGCTCACAGGCCTTAGGAGGTGCGAAAGAAGAGGGGGGAAGGGGAAGGAGAGGGAAGGAAGAATAGGGGGAAGGGGAAGAAGGGGGAGGGGGAAGGGGAAGAAGGGTAAACAATATTAATATATACCTTCAATTCATAATTCTTGGATTGGCTGCGCATTCTGTTTATTCCTATATCATGTAAATGTATATGTGTATGTGTATGTGCATATATACATGTACATGTATATGTGTGTATATACATATACATATATACATATACATGTACATGTACATGTATATATATATATATATATATATATATATATATATATATATATATATATATATATATATATATATATATATATATATATATATATATATATATATATATTATATACATATATATATATATACATATATACATATATATACATATATACATATATATACATATATACATATATACATATATACATTATATATATATATATATATATATATATATATATATATATATATATATATATATATATATATATATATAATGTGTGCATGTGTGGGTAAGGGAACTGACAACTAATTCCTGCTATTTGCACTTACTTCACAATCACAAGATAGTCTCCCTCACAGCTTGGAGTGTACGTGCAGGTGTAAGTCAGATTGCGATCATTGTTGAACTTGCACTCCAGCTGTAAAAGGGATAATTGCAGTTAGTATGTGAAAACAAAATACGGTAATCTCACAAATTAGGATCACATTAATGCACCAAGAAACAAAAAATGATCAGCTTAAAATACCATTGAAAACATGATCATAAATGGCAATAATCTATTCTCAAAAAAATCTTCATCAGCAATAGATCTTAAAAAATAATTATGATATGTTGATAATCTGTTGGCAAATAATAAAGGTGTATATACATACTCTCTCTCCCCCTTTCTTCCTTCTCCTTGTTTCTATTTATCCTTATCTATGTATCTATTTGTCTATTTATCTGTCTATTATCTATCCTTTCATCATTTTATATATACTCACACTATCTACCCCCACTTCCCCCGAGGAAAAAGAAAAAAAAAAAAGAATAAAAAAGAAATTAATTCAACAAAGCCAGAGCAAAGGTACTCACATTCTCCACCTGTCCATCAGGCTTCTGCAGAAGGGCCTCCACCTTGCCCTTACCCGCACTGAAGGTCTCGATGGTGAAGTGGGTGGGCGCTCCGACTACAGGTCCTGAGGGCTCCACGCCGGGGCCATAGCACCTTACCCTAACCCATGGGAACGGATGGTTAGTAGGCTGGTTTCGAGGATAACAGGGAGAGGTTTTGTTCGTGGGTTGGTGGCTATTTTCGGAAATGGTGTCTGGATCCATTTTTGTTATGAGAGCAGTAATATTCACAGTAACACCAATATTACTATTAAAAAAAAAAAAAAAAAACATAACACCAATATAATAGGGAGAACAGCAATATAAAACAATAACAAGGGCAATAAGGCTAAAGTAATAGCATCAACGACACCACAAAACAAACCATTTATAAATCGCAATCGTATAATAGGATACAAAAAAAGAAATAGGAAAATTAAATGTGAAGTAATCATGTATGACTCATCTAATATTAAAAGAAGATATTCTAAGAATCAGCTTAGTAGTCATAAAAAATATATAATAAGGTCTGTCATTCAATAATATATATATATATATATATATATATATATATATATATATATATATATATATATATATATATATATATATTAGTTTCTATTATGATTGCTCAAAGAAATAAGAAAAAATTAAATCTCTGAGATGTACTCTTGATGGTTTCTGCAGTTCATTTCATTCAGTATATTTTGATGTGCTTGAGAGTCTGTGTTTTCTAAACATCCTATTTGCTTATGCTTACATATTCCTTCTAGTGAAATATCAGTAATCTGTTGATTGAAGTCATAAAGTTTCTGCTTGATTATATATATATTTTTTTTACATTTTCTTTATTTTTTTTTCTCTCTAGATAAACTTTTTTTCAAATAAAAGATATCAACCTCATACACACACACCAAATAATAGTATGTCATAACCATATCTATTCTTTCAATACTAGACAAAAATAAAAGATACATGAACATTAAAACAGAATTAAACAGCAAAACAAACAAAACTTCATCAAAAACATGAACAATAAAAACAGAATTATTTCTTTAAAAAAAAAATTCCTCAAACAATAACATTACGAACACTCCAAATCTCTCAGCACACCTACAATTCTTAAATCAAAGACGAAAAAAAAAAAAATTGCAGATACCATAATCAAAATCATAAGTATGCCATTGATATCATATTACATTAAAAATATGAACTAATTTCTAATTCACATCACCTATTTATCAGTTAATAATTCTCCCACCAATGACCAAGCAGGGACACATTACATATCAAAAGATGGGTTATTTATATATGAAAAAAATAACTAATGGGTTATGTAACTAGTAGACTCCCAAACTATAATTATCACTGGGAGATAATGCATTAAAAGGATTCCTTTCAATTTTTACTTTTTAAAAATCAAACTCCTATATTAGGTTTGTCTATGTCTTAGTAAACAGCTTTTCTTTGGCAATGCCGTTGCTTTTACTTACATGGGATTTCCTGAAGGACTGGAAATTACAAAAGTATTTGGATATTATCTATTGTTTTTCTTTTTTTTTAAGATGAAGGATCTTTGTATTGAAGACTGATAACTGCTAACTTGTAAAGAAAATCTATATTTCTTCTAATTTCTATAAATAACTTAGTATATTTCAATTTCTTTGGATAACCTCTATAAAATCAGTGGTAGATGTATTTCTACAATGCATTTCATCTCATCTTATCTCACTCTCTCTTTTTCACACACAGACATAGACACACAGACACGCACACACTCACACACATACACTCACTCACTCACTCACTCACACACTCACTCACACACTCTCTCACTCACTCCACTGTTTCAATCGTTCTCTCTCTCTGTTTCGATCTCTTCCCGAATCCTCATGAACTCACCGGCCGGCGTTTGTCCGAGGGCGCAGAGGCGCTCCTGTCTTGAGCTTCGAGTTCGGATACTGGGAAAGGTAAGTCATCATGGAAAGCTCATCACAGTTGGGGTTCACCATCTCATCTGGTGTGATCAGCTGTTGTAGGGAAAGGGAAATTAGCAAGACATTCGGAATATCTTTTTTTATATGCTTTTAGATTTTTTATTTTATTTACGGAGGTGAGTGAATTCTCGAGTGACAAAAGATCATCAAAGAGCTCAGCTGAAGAGAAACTTTATTTGAATATCTAGTCTAGAATATAAAAAAGCTTATTATAAGTAATTGGATAGTACTGACTGCATATTCTGTACAACTCTTCTATTATTTTTTTATAGACATAAATTGGAAAGGGCCATTTCAAAACATAACCTTCTGGTGATCGTAAGATACAATCACACTATCTTTGAAGAATTTCATATCAACCAACCTATCAACCTTCCAAAATAATCAACCACCTTCCGATAAAACTATATAAGCTCCGCCCATTTCTAACCAACCTGAGGAACTCCCAGCCAATCATCGGCGAGGGTCATTGCTTCTGTGGCATTCTTGAGAGCATCTTCAGGCACCCAATCTGGCCAATCGGGACACAGACCGGCAGCCACGGAGTCTACAAGAGCACCAACAGCCCGACCATCGTTCCAGTCGTTTGTGAAATTGGAAACGGGAAGGTCGGGTAGTTTGCTCTGGATCCAGTGAAGTAGTCTGGAAGAAAGAAGGGGAATTTGAATGATGCAAGATAACCTTGTGTGTAAATAAAGGAGTTTTAGTTTATTTTCATGACTGTTAAATGTAAAAGGCCATCTTGATGGACTACATTTTTCGCTGAAGTCCATTCATCTGTATAAATTTTCTTGGCCTAAGAAAACTATATAAAAAAACTGTAAATATATTTAACACATTCAATATTCGTAGTATCTTTGAGAAATAGAAGGAAGGGAGATTGCAAAACTCAAAGTCTTAACTCTTGGTATCTTCATTAACCCCCACCCCTAAGCAACAGGAATCGATGGATAGGCAGATGAACCCTCTGTCGAAATACCAAAGCACGAACAGAGGTACACAGATAAAACAAAAAAACAAACAACCTACATATAAGC
>BOPN01000839.1:195000-200000 GCA_017312705.2 Penaeus japonicus | reverse complement strand
CCCTACTTCTCTCTCTCTCTCTCTCTCTCTCTCTCTCTCTCTCTCTCTCTCTCTCTCTCTCTCTCTCTCTCTCTCTCTCTCTCTCTCTTTCTATCTTTTCTATCTTTTCTATTTTCTCCACCTCCACCTCCACCATCACCTCCACCTCCTCCTCCTCCCTTCTCCCCCCTTCCTCTCCCTCTCCCTCTCCCTGCCTCTCACTCACTCACTCACTCACTCCCTCCCTCTCACACATACACACACACACACACACACACACACACACACACACACACACACACACACACACACACACACACACACACACACCCCCCACACACGCACGCACCCCCCCACACACACACGCACCCCCCCCCACACGCACCAGCCCCCCCCACACGCACCAGCCCCCCCCACACACACACGCGCAAGAGGGACCCAAACAAACTAGAGCAGATAAATCAGCGACCTTTTCAAGAGCAAAAACTCTTACCGCGTAGCAGTAATGTCAGCCAAGGTATGAGTCACACCTTTTCGCCTCTCCTCTCCGCCTCTTCTTCGTCTTCTTGTTGATTGTTTCTTCTCTTTGTTTTGCTTTGCTCCTTTCTTTTTTTTCTCTATTTTTTATATTGTTCTCTTGTTTTTTTTTCTATTTTTTTTCGCTCGTTTCGGTTTCTCTTTCATATTTTTGTTTTTCCTTTTCTTTCTTCTTCTTCTTCTTCCTCTTTCTCCTCTTCTTCTCCTCCTCCTTCTCTTTTTATTTTTCTCCTACTTTTCTTACTCCCCTTCCTCTTTTTTCTTTCCTTCCCCCGATCTCCTGTTTTTCTTCTTTCCCGTTCGTTTACTTTCCCTCCCTCTCCCCACCACAAGTTTTTGTTTTTGTTTTTCTCTTTTTCTCTCGTGCCCCTTCTTCCCTCAACTGCTTCTCTCCTTTCTCGTCTTTCACTCTCACTCTCACTCTCTCTCTCTCTCTCTCTCTCTCTCTCTCTCTCTCTCTCTCTCTCTCTCTCTCTCTCTCTCTCTCTCTCTTCTCTCTCTCCCCCCCCCCCTCTCTCTCTCTCTCTCTCTCTCTCTCTCTCTCTCTCTCTCTCTCTCTCTCTCTCTCTCTCTCTCTCTCTCTCTCTCTCTCTCTCTCTCTCTCTCTCTCTCTCTCTCTCTCTCTCTCTCTCTCTCTCTCTCTCTCTCTGTATATATATATATATATATATATATATATATATATATATATATATATATATATATATATATCAATTACACTTGAACTCATAACACCATCTACTTTAACGTTTATTCAAAACTGTGCATCATATCATTTTAAAAGTCCCGCCAAATCATCCCTTCCCCCCCCCCCCTACGCACGACCCGTAAGAGATTCACACGGACACGGATCCCCCTCATCCTCTCACACTTAACTTTCACAGGTACCGGTGTCCTCTTTTGCAGTTTTTGGAGTTTTTTGCGTCCCTTATTCGCGGACAATTAACTGTAATCATAAGGCTTTTTTGTTATCTTTTTTTTACTGATCATTATATATTTTCTTTTTGTAAGCCATTCGTCTGGGCGTTTCCTTTCCCTTTCCTTCTTCGGCGCTACATGTCTTATATTCGCGTGATCATAATTATTAAGGGAGAGGGAGGAAAGTAGAAGGAGGGAGGGAGAGGGAGGAAGGGAGGAAGGGAGGAGGAGAGAGAGAGGGAGAGGGAGGGAGGGGGAGGGGGAGGGCGAGGGGGAGGGGGAGGGGGAGGGGGAAGGGGAAAGGGTGAGGGAGAGGGAGGGAGAGGGGAGAGGGGAGGGGGGGGGGGGAGGGGGAGGGGGAAAGGGAAGGGGGAGGGAGGATGGAAGGAAGGAAGGAGGAGGGCTGGGAGGGAGGGAAGGCAAAGAATGTGTTTGTGAACCCAAAATATTTATCCAAACCCACAATAGAAATTCAATCTTTCTCTTTTACTCTCTTTCTTCTTATCTTCTCCCCTTTCCCTCCTCCTTCCCTCCCACCTCCTCCTTTTCTTCCTCCCTCCCTTCTTTTTCCTTCCTTCCTCCTTCCTTCCTTCTTTCCTTCCTTCCTTCCTTCCTCCCTCCCTCATCCCTCCTCCCCCTTCCTCCCTCCCCTCTCCCTCCTTCCTCCCTCCACCTTCTACCCTTCCCCCTTCCCCTCTCCCTCCTCCCTCCACCCTCCCCTCTCCCTCCTCTCTCCTCCCCCTTCCCCCTTCTAGCCAAAATAAAAGATGAAATAAATCCTTCTGCAGCTGACCGTGAAGACTGGGCGTGTTCGCCCCAACGCCCTTACAACCTCATGACATGGAATTCAACCAATCAAAACCCAACTCGGCGTAATCAGATTGCAAAGCGAGGGTTGTGATTGGTCGAGACGGCAGGTGAGCGGGACGTCCCGACCAACTGACCTGTTGACAGACACACGCCACTAAAACCACGTGTTTCCAAGACGGGCTTAGCTTATCCTTGGCTGTTTCTAGACAGTACGAAGAAATATCTAATTACGGAGAGAGACGGAGGGCGGTATGTGTTACAGTTGTAAGAATGGTATTTTGAAAACGATGTATAATTTTACTTTTCGTGTACAAGCTGACAATTATATTCACTGCACACAGACACGAGTCATTTTGCCTGCCTGTCTGCTTTACTCTCTCCCCTTCCTTCCCTCTGTCTCTCTCTCTGTCAGTCTGTCTGTCTGTCTGTTTGTCTGTCTGTTTGTCTGTCTGTCTGTCTCTTCTTCGTTTCCTCTGTCTCCCTCCCTTCCTCTATCCCATTCTCAACCCTCCCCCCTCTCTCCCCTTCTCTGTTTGTCTCTCCTCCCTCCCCCCCCCCACTTTCTCTGCAACGTGCAAAATACCTCAACTACTCTTTCATGCTTAACTCGACGATGACTCATGAAATCCCGAGTCATGCCAAAATCCCATTAAAGAAGGGAGAGGGAGAGGGAGAGGGAGAGGGAGAGGGAGAGGGAGAGGGAGAGGGAGAGAGGAAGGGAGGGGGGGGGGGGGGGGGGGGGGGGGGGGGGGGGGGGGGGGGGGGGGGGGGGGGGGGGGGGGGGGGGGGGGGGGGGGGGGGGGGGGGGGGGGGGGGGGGGGGGGGGGGGGGAGAGAGGGAGAGAGAGAAAGAGAGAGAGAGAGAGAGGAGGAGGAGATGGAGAGGGAGAAGAGAGAGAGAAATAGAGAAAGGAGAGAAAAATGGAAGAATTAAGATTGAGAAACAAAAAGAAAAGGAACCAAACACAAAACCCTCCCCCCCTCCCGCAAATAAAAAAAGAAAGCAAGAAAAAAAAAGACACGCAATGTGCGCAACAGTGGAAGGTACTTGTCCGTGTGAACATTCCTCTCGTTAAAAGCCAAGCGAGATTGGGACAGCCGGTGGGGGGTAGAGAGAGAGAGGGGGGGGGGATGCCTGATCCGTGTGAGAAACAATGCAAAAGTCACGTGTTTCTTTCTTTCTCCTCCCCCCTCCCCCCTCCCCCTGCCCTCTCCCATTTGTTTTCTTCAGAGTCATAACAATGTCTCCAGAATTCAAATTAAAATCTAAATATTAAATTCGATGCATGTGTAAATATATATACATATATATATATATATATATATATATATATATATATATTTATTTATTTATTTATATATATATATGGTCTAAAAATATAATGCTTCAACGATATATTGCCCTCATCCTTTAAGTAATAAGTCTTTTCATAAAAATAAAAAAAATCAGATAAAACAATTTTAGAAATCATAATTAAGTAGGAACAATAAAACATCTTTCTCAAGGCATTTTACAAGTAACATATCTTATAAAAAAAATCAATTCCTTCGAGAAAAAAGAAACGAAAAAAAAGAGGAAAGCAAAGTCATTAGCATAGACAAATCTGTATCTTTTTCCTTTTCTTTTCCTTTTTTTTTTTTGTTTGAAATACCTTGCTCCTCCTCATCTTCCTCCTTTCTCTCTCTCTCTCTCTCTCTCTCTCTCTCTCTCTCTCTCTCTCTCTCTCTCTCTCTCTCTTTCGCTCTACCACCCCCTATACCCCACCCATCAACCCCTCCCCCCTTCCCACAAACACCGATATTAAAGCCGACTAAGCCAGAACAATCACACCAACTCCCCCGCGAGCCCTCCCCCTGTACTTCCCTCTCCCCCAGGCCGGTGGACGTCTGTGTTTCGTGACTCAGGGTGTGGAGGGGAGAGGGGGGGAGGGGAGGGGACAGGGAGGAAGAGGGGGAGGAGGAAGAGGGAGGGAGAGGGGAGACGGGGGAGAGGGAGGGGAGAGGGGGAAGGGGCTAGAGTGAGGAGGGAGGGAATGGGGTACAGGGAGGAAGAGGGGAGAAGGGGGTAGAGGGAGGGGGAAGGGGGGAGAGGGAGGGAGAGGGGAGAGGGGGAAGGGAGAGGGGAGACGGGAGAGAGGAGAGGGAGGGAAGAAGGAGAAGGGGCTAGAGGGAGGGAAGGAGAGGGGGAAGGAGAGGAGAGAGGGAGGGAAGAGGAGAGACGGGGGAGGGAGAGGAGAGGGGAGGAAGGGGGTACAGGGAGAGGAGAGAGGGAGGGAAGAGGGAAGAGGGGAAAGGTGAAGGGGGTAGAGGGAGGGTGGAAGAACGAGGGAGGCAGTGAGAATAGAGGAACGAAGGAGAGACAGGGTAAGTAAAGAGGGAAAGAGTGGAGGAGAGAAAAGATAAGTAAAGAGGGAAGGAAGAAAGGAGGCACTAAACAAATATAGATACGATAAAAAGAAAGGAGACAGGGGGGGGGGGGGCAAGGGCTGCTGGGGAGGAGGGGGCGTGTTTTTGTAAAAGTTTTTCTTTTTTATAAAATGAAGCCAAGACGCAATAGTAGCGAGCGAGGGTGACGTGGGCAAGTGAGAGAGAGCGAGAGAGAGAGAGAGAGAGAGAGAGAGAGAGAGAGAGAGAGAGAGAGAGAGAGAGAGAGAGAGAGAGAGAGAGAGAGAGAGAGAGAGAGAGAGAGAGAGAGAGAGAGAGAGAGAGAGAGAGAGAGAGAGAGAGAGAGGGGAGGAGAGAGAGAGAGAGAGAGAG
>BOPN01000839.1:185000-190000 GCA_017312705.2 Penaeus japonicus | reverse complement strand
TCCTGACACCATCTGAGTGAAAGTGGCCACAATGCCACTCACACATTGACGAGAGCACCACCTCAGCCTACTGTCTCATTAGCCTAACTGGGTCGTTTGTGCGAGGCGTCCGCTATGTCGAGTGCACATACCTTATAAGGGGGTTCTTTGCTGTTTTTTACTTTTTTTTCTTTCTTCGTTTTTTTTTTTTTTTTTTTTTTTTTTACACGATCGTCTGTTCTCTTGTGTAGTTCGTATGCGTTGTGTCTGATTTTTTTTCTCTCTCTCTTCGTCTTTTCCTTTATCTTGCTCTGTCTCCCTCTCTCTGATTATCTACCTGTCCCTCTCCCGCTCCCTCTCCCTCCACACACACACACACACACACACACACACACACACACACACACACACACACACACACACACACACACACACACACACACACACACACACACACACTTCCTTATTAGCTGACATTCGAATAATGCACCAGAGAGTCAGCCCAGATGGTACCCACTTCACTATGACTCAAACCTCCCCCCTCTCCCCCCCCACCCCCTCCCCTTCAGACCAGGTATTTCACCATTAACCTTTCTAGAGCCAGATGTGTTTCCCCTCCCCCTAACCCCCCCCCACCACCCTTCCCCCCTCCTCCACATCCTGACCCCTTAAAAAACTATTCAGAAACCCTTAATGCCTTTTTTTTCTTTCTCCCTCCACTTTTCTTGAGCCATTTCCAACACCCTTTCACCTGTCCTCTACCTTTCTCTCTCTCTCTCTCTCTCTCTCTCTCTCTCTCTCTCTCTCTCTCTCTCTCTCTCTCTCTCTCTCTCTCTCTTGTTACGTATAAGCTGCCAAGGGTAAAGACAGTATATGTGTCATTTTTTCAACACTCGGTTTAAACCCATATGTGCGCCCGTACACACGCGCGCGCGCGTGTGTGTAAGAGTGTGTGTGTGTGTGTGCATGCATATGTGCGTGGCGTATGCGTGTGTATTGGTTTGTGTGCATGTGTATTGGTTTGTGTGCGTGTGCGCGTGCGTGTGTATGTCCGTGTGTACGGACTTTATAACCTAGCCCATCTCCCTGCCTGTCTCTCAGCCAGTCAACCAGCCACTTAATCACTCAGTCAACCCATAAACCCATCTACAGTAAATCAATCCTTCGCTATTTTGGAAAGGCCTCAATACATCAAACCAGGATGACAAAAAAGAGAGAATAATAATTGAAAAAAATGATTGCAACATCGCCTGCAATCATATTCAATCAACTTTGTGCATGAAATTACCCTCGGGAGTTACTGTCCAACTGGGCAATTTAGCAACACAAATTCCCTTTCACGCATCCGTACACAACTAGCCACTCGTCATGTCTTTCTCTCTTTGTCTTTCTATCTGTCTGTATGTCTGTCTATCTGTCTGTCTGTCTGTCTGTCTGTGTCTCTCTTCCTTTTCAATGAAAGTGCTATGTTATATATTTTTCTACTAACAACAATAATAATAACAACAGTGGCAATGATAATGATGATGATGATGATGATGATGATAATGATAATGATAATGATAATGATAATGATAATAATAATGATAATGATAATGATAATGATAATAATAATAATAATAATAATAATAATAATAATAATAATAATTGTAATCATGATGATAATGGTGATGATGACAAAAACAGCAACAGGAATATCTATAATAACAATAACAATAATAACAATAATTATAACGATAGCGACATTGAGAGATCAAGCGAGGAAAGAAAGAAGAAGAAAGGCAGGAAGAAGGGAAAATGGGAGGGCAGTTGGGGTGAAGGTGACGCCAAGCGAACAGCCACACGAGTAATTACGATAAGTCGGTCTTTCGATGTTGGGGAATGATCAGTTTATGGCAGGTTTGACGGCCTTAAGGGAGGGTATAGGAGAGAGAGAGAGAGAGAGAAAGTGGGAGAGAGGATAAAGAGGGATGGGGAAGGAAGATAAAAACTAAAAAAGGAAGGAGACGAAGAGAAAGCGAGAGAAAGAAAAGGAAAGGAGAGAATAATGATTATTCACAACGCAGTGAACTGTAAAGGCACTTCACGCCGCACGTGTCTGCGGGAAGGTCGTGTACTGTGTACAGAGAGAGAGAGAGAGAGAGAGAGAGAGAGAGAGAGAGAGAGAGAGAGAGAGAGAGAGAGAGAGAGAGAGAGAGAGAGAGAGAGAGAGAGAGAGAGAGAGAGAGAGAGAGAGAGAGAGATATGAACTGCTTGATTGATCAAGTTTATTTGCAGAAGACACCAGCACACGCCTAGCAAAAAGCCAGACATTTACATAATGACTGACAGACAGACAGGACATGGAAAAGAAAACTGCATCCCATACTTTTATCATACGTCACAACAAGCATATATCACACACTGCAACGAATCAATATTTGTCTAAGCTTCGAAACAAAACAAAAACACAACTGCTTACACGAGAAGGGGAGAGGAGAAGAGGGGGGTGAGGGGGAAGGATGAGGAGACCAAGAAAGAGGGGGGAATGGAAAGGGGAAGGGGGAGGGGAGAAGAAGAGGTGCGGAGGTGAGGGGAGGGGAAAAGGGGAGAGGAGGGAAGGAAAGGGGCAAGGAGGAAGGGGAAGGAGAGGAGATGTGGGGAAGGGAGGAGGGGGGAGGGGGAGAAGACTTGTGGAGGGAAGGGGAGGGTAGGAGTGGGACAGCCAAGGGGAGAGGGGGGACAGTCATGGCATGAGGGGGCAGGGGGTAGGGGGTAGAAGAGTCATGGTTTCTGTGTGGGTCAAATTTCAACTTTCTCTTGTTCGCTTATGGCAACCCAACGCGCACTGTACTGTATGCCGCCAGTGTTTCTTTCCTCTTTGGAATATTCTTATATTTTCTTGATTACACTACAACTATTTAGAATAAACAAACAAAAAACGACTTTTGCCGTTTTTCTTTTTAAAAAAGGTGTGATTGGTGGTAAGATGGACGACATCTGGTGTGACGTCAGAGATACCTGGGGGTCATGATAGGTCACGAAGGTCAAATTCCCTAAGGTAATCTCTGCTCAGAATCACTCATGCTCACTGGCCGCATGTCATTATGACATTCATACTATATCAAGGCACGAATAGATGAGTCACTGTTTTATTTATACTGTTTGAAGATTCCCGCCAAAACGGACACGAAAGCCAGTTATTTTAACCGCGATTTTTGCGTGTCTCCAACTAAACGCTAACAAAAGAAAAAAACATAATCTATAAAAACACCATTTGTACGTGCGTGTACTAAGACCCATCTGTCTATATTCTTTCATTTATTTATAGCAACTACATCACCATAGCTGCGTTACCAAGGACGCCTGACAGCGGTCTTTTAAACGATTTCGAAAACTCATTATGTAACACCAAAGTCCCCCTTGACAAAAGCAGATGCCTGACCTGAGCGATGGAAAAGACTTGCCAAGTCATTAAAATAAGAGATAAAGAGAGAACGAGATTATATGGCACAGAAAAAAATCTGTTTATCTTTAAGCTCGTAATCATCGAAGATTTGATAAGACGCGTGAAAGCGAGAGAGAAAAAAAATGTGAAATGCCGGTTATGTTATATTTCATTTTCCATGCTGTTGATTTTTTTCACCTTTGATTATTTATCATTCGTGCTGTAAAGTTACGCCACGCTATAAAATATAAGCGCTACCGTTATCTCTCTTTATTGCTTTACTACATAGTTTTGTAAAAGTTGTGTTATTTGTTACGTTTACCACCTACAGATATGATTTTATTATATCATCATTTGCCACTGTTTTTACTTTAGGGATCGGGAAACAGTAGCGCAAAATTCAAATGAAATAAAAAATATAAAAGAATAAAGGAGGAGGAGAATAATATAATGATGATGAAGAAAAATAAAGACCGAAGACGAAGGCCAAAATGAGAAAGAAATTACAAACAACACCAATGGAGCAAAAAGAAAAGAAATACATGCATAACAATAAAACAATCACAAAATAAAAACAACCAAATCTTGGCCTGAAAGCACAAACGTCCTCTTAAAATTGCACATTCGTGACTGCTTTCAGAAACGGAATCGCGATTAACCTGAGAATTCGTGACCTTAATTCGCTCAGGTAAACGACACGTCATGGATGCTCTGCCATTTACGGTATTCTATTCCTTTCTTTGTCTTTCTCTCTCCTTTCTTTCTTTCTTTCTTTCTCTTTCTCCTTCTCCCTCTTCTTCCTCACCTTCTCCCTCTCCTCTACTTCTCTACTTCTCCCCTTCCTTAGAAAAAAAAATCTACAGGTGTCATTTGCCTTCAAGATTTCCCGCCAAAAATTGCTCTGATGATTGTAATTGGTCGAGCGTAATTGTAAGATGAGTCGTGATTGGTGGGCCAGTTAGAAACAATTACTGTCATTGGTTCCTCGATTTCCAGAGGAACAGCTTTTACTAAACGTCATTTATTTCTGATTCCCAGTAGGCCTATTTTAGCCTATAATTTCCGTCCTCAAATATGGATACCACCTAGTAATTAAAACATAATATTATCTTCTATAAAAATGCTTAATCATATGCTAATAGCCATCATTACGGTGGTTCGAAGATCAAAACTATTTGTCTTAATTGCCGTCCTTCAATTAAATACAACTAAATGACCATGACTAATTAAAGAATACTTGAAAAGGTGAAGAAATTAATGATATCTTGAAGCGATTTCCTTGAGCCAAAAGCAGGGTTTTCACCGAAAGAATTTAAAAGACACAATGGTTTTCCTAACCGACGCAAGGCATCATTGAAGGTAATGACAAAATCAATCTTTTTCTCTTTGTGTTTTTCTTTCCTTTAACCTACATCTTTCGTATTTAGTTCGTATTTTCTCTTCTTTTGCCATTGTCTATTTATTTTAGTGTTTCCTACGTTTCTTAATTTCGTTCTTTGTTTTATGCTTCTGTCGCTCTTCTCTTCTTTTATCTTCTCAACCTCTCTCACTTCTTTTCTCTCCCTCTCTCTTTATTCCCTCCCCCTTTCTCTTC
>BOPN01000839.1:165000-175000 GCA_017312705.2 Penaeus japonicus | reverse complement strand
AGGAGGAGGAGGAGGAGTAGCAGTATGAGGAGGCGCTGGAAGGGGAGGAGTAGGAAGAGGGCGTGCGGGCGAGAGAAAGCGGGCGCATGTGGGTGTGTGGGCAGAGCGGGTGGGGGTGGGGGTGGGGGGCGTGTGAGAGGGGGTAGGGGGGTTCCATGCCCTTGAACTCCTGACATGCGCCGGTAACTTGGCTGAGAAAAGTCAAGCGTCCACAGACACCAGAACATGCATGGCGTCACGCAAGCACGGTTTCACGCACGAAATGAGATATTGAGGCACAGTTCAAATAGACTAAACCTCGACTAGCAAAAAAAACAAAAAAACTATTAGCTATTCATTTTTCTTCTTCGAAACAGATTCCCGATTTTCACCCTAACCTGCATGGCGGTGGCTGTCATTCGAAAGCGTGTTAGCGTCTTCGAATAAATCTAGGTTGATCTGTAACCATGCAAATTATGAGGTCTTGTATGAAAGGGAGCCAGTTAAGCTTATCTGATAATCTAAACGTCAGCGGGATTATTTATATCTGTCGCTATGGGGATATATTCCGCCTACAGTAGAGGGATCTTAAGAGAAAGCCACCGCCACATTGAAGTACTCGAACGCGGCCTTCACAAAGTTATGCGAACGGCAGCTGGTTCTGTAAATTTTTGCCGACTAATCTTTCTTTGTGTGGATAGAGAGATTGATATATTGCTCTGCGAAATGAAGACAACAAATATTTTTCTTATAGAGCACAAGGCAGTATGCAATTAACTCCATATCTCAGAAATTCATTTGTTTTCATTTTTTACCGCCGTGTATGCGTCTGCATGCACCCTAATCCAAGCACGAAATCCCAAGCTCACTTGCCTCTATTATAAGACAAAAACTGTTATTCATAGCCGTGATCTCAGCGCGGTGAATAATGGTCTCTATGTTGGCCATCCAAGCTATATAACGATGCGGGGACAGAAGACCGCTTATATAAAATAACAAATACCACATATGCATCAAAGGCCGGTATCCTAAGCCGGTCACGCATACCTTCGGACGAGGGAGAAAAACTCGTCCGGGGTATCATTCCATATGTGGCTCTGATGACCACTTTTCCGGCAACGGATGCCATTTACCGGCCTACTGTTTACTGAATCCGCAACTTTCGAGCATAATCACTTAGATCGTTGCTGATGTCACCGATTAATGGGGAATTTACGCGTTCAAATCAGCATATCTCTCAACAGGCCGGCGATCATTATGGATTCAATTTTCGCGCGCTTTCTAAGTTCGGTTGCCAGCTTTTTTTATTCTCTCTCTCCTTTATCAGATATCTGTGATCTCTTAAATCCTGAAATATATATCACAATACTTTACAGCTCCTGACGAAAAGAAGAGAAAGAAAAAAGAAAAGAACTAACTTCGACACTTGTTCTTTACGACAAGACAACATTACTGCACTTCTTTTTTGAGTTAACAGCTGCACGAAAACAGAATTTCAAACGACTTCTTTACACGTGCTAGGGGACCCACGAGTAAATTTCATCTTTCGACGTCTTTTTATAGCCGACAGAGACCGATCTTAACCGTTAAGATTATAAAATATTATTGTCTTTTTTTTCTCTTCCTCTTTTCATTAATCTGTCTGTCTGTAAGTCTCTTTTTCATTCTATTTTTTTCTTCTTTCTTTCTTACTCTTTCTCTTTTCCTCTCTCTCTTTCTCTTTTCCTCTCTCTTTCTCCTTTTTCTCTTTCCCCTCTTTCTCTTTTTCTCCTCTTTCTCTCTCTCCCCCACTCCCTCGCCTCCTTTTCTCACTTCCTTTATTTTTTATCACTTTTCTACGATACGTGTTATTTATGACTCATTCCCGCTGTAATCTCACATAGCAGCCAATTAAAGTTATCTATATTTTTATATCTGTCTATCTCCGCGAAGAATTTATCAACCGTGGGATTCAGAGAGCTTAAACTTCAAAGTCAAACATACCAAAAATATCGAGAGAAAATTCTAAGTCTTTATTACAAGCCGAGCGCTAAAATCTTAGACGATGTTTTAAAAATCTATAATCTTTTGGTGTAAGAAAAAAATATATATAACTTTCTACGAACACTCAAATGAAACCTTTAAAAAAATTAATCTTGACAAAAATAAAAATAATGAAGCAAAGAATATTCAAACAGAAAAAAATAAATAAATAAAAATATAAAAACAAAATAAAATCACAAACGATCTAGAACAAGCAACGTGATTGGTCAATAACCTTTCGGCCGCAAGAGTAATGAGCCAATCCCAAGACGACTTACAAATCTGCCTTGAATGAACGGGGCGAGAACTTCGGCCACGGACTTTTATGGAAAGTTAGAAGAAAAAAAAGAAAAAGAACGAGAAGTATTGGAAGTAGAGAGAAGGAGGCAGAGAGAGTTAGAAGGAGACGGAAGAGGGGAGAGAGGAAGGAGAGAGAGAGAGAGAGAGAGAGAGAGAGAGAGAGAGAGAGAGAGAGACATACAGACAGAGAGAAAGAGTAAGAGACAAAAACAAAAACAGTCAGACAGACAGACAAACACAAGAGACAAACAGACATACAGACAGCACGAAGAGAAGAGATAAAGGTAAAGCTCACCGTAAGAGTAAAACTTGTTTGTGCTTTTCCTCTCCCTCGCGTCCCCCCCCCCCCTGCCACCTCAGGGGAACTCCTAACCTTTTTTTTAACTCTATAGTTCAGACGCGTTCATGCCTCGGTGTCTGTTTTGAATACGCTCTTTGAGAGGGGTGTGTGTGTGTGTGTGTGTGTGTGTGTGTGTGTGTGTGTGTGTGTGTGTGTGTGTGTGTGTGTGTGTGTGTGTGTGTGTGTGTGTGTGTGTGTGTGTGTGTCTATAGTTTACTTCCCGGGTTTACCTTTATTTGTTTGTTTGTACGAACACATGTGTCTGTGTATGGATGTTTGCGTATGTGTATGCGTTCGAAGATGCTTGCGTGTTGGTGTGTGAACAGTTAAAAAAAGGTTAACGATACAAATGCGAATAATTATGCAAATGAATTGAGAGCGAGATGACTTCCTTGTTTATTTGTTATTTGGGGAAAACGTGTTTACTGGGTGTTTATTGCAAGAGACAAGCGTTGCATGTTTTTTATTACGATGGAAGGAGAGAGAGAGAGAGAGAGAGAGAGAGAGAGAGAGAGAGAGAGAGAGAGAGAGAGAGAGAGAGAGAGAGAGAGAGAGAGAGAGAGAGAGAAGAAGAAGAATTAAGGAAAAGAAAAAAGAGCAAACAAACAGACATCAGTAATAATATCAGTCACTTGATCAAGTGACCTCAGACACACACACACACACACACACACACACACACACACACACACACACACACACACACACACACACACACACACACACACACACAGCACATCAACGACAGACCTAAATTTACATTCACCATTTACACTTTAACAAAAATAAGTCCTTTTACACACAAAAAAAAAGTAGATAAATGTAACAAGTGTTGCAACTAATGACATCCACAGACACCTACAAACAAACAGATTAATGAAGTTGTGTTTTTGTTTACGTTTAAGTTCATGAATAGATAGTGTATGCATGTACGTATACGTGGCAACACACGCGCAAGTTAATGATCTTGTTGCCTTACAGACAGACCTCTTAAATAAAAATACTTTCATTCACAAAATTAAACTTTTTAAAATTTCTCGAAGTATTTTACCTCATACTCATTCACACACAGACACAAAGCAATAATTCACACATACACATACACACACACACACACACACACACACACACACACACACACGCGCACACACACACACACACACACACACACACCTTTCACCATCCCCCCTGACCTCAGAGAGAGAAATGTAGGCCTACTTTGCACCCTTGCCATTTAAGGGGTTGTTTGCGCCGAAGGAAAATTATTCTGGGAATGTACTACACAGGTTGTATGCGTAGCTGTGTCTATGATGCGTATTGTGCAGATGCAAATGCAGACCTGGTAGACACAGACAGACAGACAGATACAGACAATCAAAAACATAGACACACAGACACAGACATAGACACACACGCACACAGACAGACAGACAGACAGATACACAGACACAGACACACAGACACACACAAACACACACTCAAACACAGACAGACACACACACACACACACACACACACACATACACACACACACTACAATGAGTCTGTGAATGGATGCGTTTTGTGAATGAAAGGTCTTGTATTTCTTTACTTTTGTTTCCTTGATGACTTGAATGAGAGGTGGAGCCGCTCTTCGCTTTTTCCCTTCCTGCTGGACTGCTTTTGGGGAGGGGGCCTTTTTTATGTTTTAATTTGTTTCTTTCTCTTTCTTTCTTTTTTTTCATTTTTTTTTTCTCTCTCTCTCTTTCTTTCTCTTTCTCTCTCTCTCTCTCCTCCTCCTCCTCCTACTACTACTCCTACTCCTCCTCCTCCTCCTCCTCCTCCTCTTCCTTCTCCTCCTCCTCCTCCTCCTCCTCTTACTCTTACTCCTACTCCTACTCCTCCTCCTCCTCCTCCTTCCCCTCCTCCTCCACCACCTTCTTCTCCCTCCCTCAATTCCTTTCCCTCCCTTCCTCCTCTCCTTTCTTCCTTCTCCTCCCACTTTTCTTGTTTTTCTTTACCTCCTTTTCTCTTTCTCATTCCTCTTCTTTTTCTTTTTCTTCTCCTTTTCTTTTCCTTATTACTCTTCTTCTTCTTTTCTTTTATTATTATTATTACTCTTTCCTTATTCCTCTTTCTTCCCCCTTGTCCTTATCATCATATTACGTACCCTAAGCTAAAGACCACCCGTGGCAGATAGACAAGAGTGAAAGGGGGGGGAGGGGGGAAGAGTAGGGAGGGAGGGAGGGAGGGAGGGGGAAGAAGTAGGGAGGAAAGGAGGGAGGGAGGAAAGGAGGGAGGGAGGGAGGGAGGGAGGGAGAGAGAGAGGGAGGGAGAGAGGGAGAGAGGGAGGGAGGGAGGGAGGGAGGGAGGGAGGGAGAGGAGATGAGGGAAGAGAAAAGAACGAACAAGAGAAGAGAGAAAATTGGAGCGAGTAAGAAAGAACGGAACAAGAGAGAAAAATAAAATAAAAAAGGAGCGAGAATAAAAGAGAAAGAATCAGGGAGAGAGAAAGTAGAAGAGATAGAGAGAGAAAGAATCAGAGAAAGAAAATAAGAGAGAGAGAAAGAGCAAGAAAGAGCAAGAGAGAGAGAGAAAGAGAGAGACAGAGAGAGAAAAAGAGAGAGAGAGCGGGAGAGAGAGAGAGAGAGAGAGAGAGAGAGAGAGAGAGAGAGAGAGAGAGAGAGAGAGAGAGAGGGGGGGGGGGCGCCAGGACACACCTACTGCCAAAGTTTCTCTCCTTCATGTGCATGAGTGTTACGGAGATGCCAACTGAACGCGGGCGAATAAATTGAGAGAAAAAGACATCAGGGGAGATAGCGATGTGGGAGAAGAAGATGGATGTGAAGGAGATGGGGAGGAGATGAAAGAGAAGAAGAAAACGAAGAAAAAAAAAACATGCGCGCAAGCACTTATATAAATAAACACGAATGCGATTGTACATAAACGCATACACTCATGATCGAAACTACAAATGCACACGCACACGTATTCAAAGACTTCAAGCAACACAGTTTAACAAAGCGATAACAGTAAACAAAACCAAAGCACCTGACACAAACCATCTTTACCTTACACCTACACACACAAACCAACACACGCACACACACACACACAAACCAACACATACACAAACAAACAAACACACACACCATACCCCAACACATACACCAACAAACAAAAATACGCACAAACAAACCAACCCATCAACAAACAAAAACACACAACCACACCAACCAACAAACAAAAACACACAAACACACCACTCAACCAACAAACAAAAACAAACAAACACACCAACCACTCAACCAACAAACAAAAGCACGAAGGCGACGCAACGCCAGGCGGTCAACCCGGAATCAAGTTTCTCTGAATGAGGATAAAATTCGTGTTGACAATCTGCTGGTCTGCTTCGCTGTTGCTGATGCTGTGCTCTTGCTGTTGTCGTTGTTTTGGGGGCTGGTTGTGCTGTGCTGTTTGTTGTTGTTGTTGTTGTTTTGGGGGCTGGTTGTGCTGTGCTCTTTGCTGTTGTTTTGGGGGCTGGTTGTGCTGTTTGTTGTTGTTGTTGTTGTTTTTGGGGCTGGTTGTGCTGTGCTGTTTGTTGTTGTTGTTGTTTTTGGGGCTGGTTGTGCTGTGCTGTTTGTTGTTGTTGTTGTTTCTGGGGCTGGTTGTGCTGTGCTGTTTGTTGTTGTTGTTTTGGGGGCTGGTTGTGCTGTGCTGTTTGTTGTTGTTGTTTCTGGGGCTGGTTGTGCTGTGCTGTTTGTTGTTGTTGTTTTGGGGGCTGGTTGTGCTGTGCTGTTTGTTGTTGTTGTTGTTTTTGGGGCTGGTTGTGCTGTGCTGTTTGTTGTTGTTGTTGTTTTTGGGGCTGGTTGTGCTGTGCTCTTGCTGTTGTTGTTGTTTTGGGGGCTGGTTGTGCTGTGCTGTTTGTTGTTGTTGTTTTTGGGGCTGGTTGTGCTGTGCTGTTTGTTGTTGTTTCTGGGGCTGGTTGTGCTGTGCTGTTTGTTGTTGTTGTTTTTGGGGCTGGTTGTGCTGTGCTGTTTGTTGTTGTTTTTGAGGCTGGTTGTGCTGTGCTGTTTGTTGTTGTTTTTGAGGCTGGTTGTGCTGTGCTGTTTGTTGTTGTTTTGGGGGCTGGTTGTGCTGTGCTTTGTTGTTATTGTTGTTTTTGAGGCTGGTTGTGCTGTTCTGTTTGTTGTTATTGTTTCTGGGGCTGGTGATGCTGTACTGTTTGTTGTTGTTGTTTCTGGGGTTGGTGATGCTGTGCTGTTTGTTGTTGTTTCTGGGGCTGGTTGTGCTGTGCTGTTTGTTGTTTCTGGGGCTGGTTGTGCTGTGCTGTTTGCTGTTGATTTTGAGGCTGGTTGTGCTGTACTGTTTGTTTTTTATGCTAATGATGTGCTGTTTATGATGTTACTGATTACTGTGTTTTGGTGTCTAGTGTTGCTGTTTTTAGTTTTTTTTTTCTTTGTTGCTGTTCATATTTTTTTTTCTCTGTATTTGTTGATATGCTGCTTTTGTTTATTGTTTCTCTTACTAGTGGTTTGCTGTTTTTGATGTATTTGTTTTTGTTTTGCTGTATTTGTTGCTGGTGATGTGCTGTTTTGTTGTTTCACTTAATGTTTTTTGTTGTTATTTTCTTGTTTTTGTTCTTGTTTTGCTGTTTCTGTTGCTAGTGATGATGTACTAGATTTGTTTTTTTGTGTTTTTGTTGCTTTGCTGTTTTTATTTCGCTGTTTCTGCAACCGGTGATGCTGTTCATATTTTTTCTGTGTTTGTTACTGGTAATGCTCTGCTCTTTTTGTTTTTGTTTTGCTGTTTCTGCTTGCTAGTAATGCGATGCTAATATTACTTTTGTTTTACTTTTTGTCGCTGGTGATGCTTTGCTGTTTTTTCATTGTTTTGTTGTTTTTATTACTGATGGAGTGCTGTTTTTGCTAATTTGCTGGTGATATATGTGCTGTTCTTGTTATTGTTATTGTTACTTCTCCTGACGTTTCGGTTCGTTTTTATGTGCTGTAGTGTTGGTCTGATTTTGTTTTTGTTTTGGTGTTTTTGTTCCAGTGACAAAGTGACTTTTCTTTTTGTTCTGGTATTCTCATCTCGTTCCGTCTCGCTGTCTCCTTTATCTTAATTTGTTTCTTTCTCTCTTTGTCTTGTTTTCCTCAGTCTCTCTCTCTCTCTCTCTCTCTCTCTCCCCACCTCTCTCTCTCTCTCTCTCTCTCCTTCCTCTCTCTCATCTCTTACTTGACTGTTGAACTCTCTTCCAATCCAGCGTCTTCCGAACTTACCTGGAATAAGGAAAAAGAAAAGGTATTAATAAAATGTGACAAAAACAAAAAATAATTATTAATGAACATTGCAAGATATAAAGTTTAGAGAGGGAGGGAGGGAGATAAGACTAAAAGCCACAGATATATAGATAGACAGACAGACAAGAGAGAGAGAGAGAGTGAGAGAGAGAGTGAGAGAGATATAAGACTAAAAGCCATAGATATATAGATAGACAGACAGACAAGAGAGAGAGAGAGAGAGAGAGAGAGCGAGAGAAAGAGAGAAACCGAAAACATATAAAAATATGAAACCACAAGAAAACGAAAGAAAACCATTCAATCAAATAAAGAAAAAAACACGAACAACCTAAATAAAAAAAATAATAAAATAAATAAATAAAAGAAAAGAAAGTCTTCAATAAAGTCCAAACAGTAATAGCATCACCGTGAGCTCAATAACCCTCTAAACACACACGGTTATCACACACACGTTACTATCACAGGAAGTTCAATCGGATAAGTCTCCCCGCTCTTGTATCAGCACAAGTGTGGCCAAAGTCATTACACAATAGTTAAAATAAGAATAAAATCATTGGACAGTGTTTGTGAAGTTATGGTGCAGATGTGAGCAGAGTTTTTTTTATATATATAATTCGAGGTATTTTGCATGTATTGGTCTATTTCGTTAAACATATGTGGTCTTTATGCAAATAAACTAATTTTACGAGATAAGGCAAAATTACTTATACAATAATTGTAATTATTATCTGAGTGTAGATTAAATCATAACACACGTGAAGATCATCACAAAATATTAGCAAAAAGTCGCCGTACAAGTGTAAACCTACTCATAAAAGAAAAGACAAAATCGCCAAAGAAAAGACGAAAAGGCAACGATCAAAATTCAGCCCAAGTCCATCATCGAATCGAAGGTACAAATGCAGATCAAATCACCATTCAAATTTAGTCGAGTTCATTAAACAAACGAAGGCAAACCCATTCGCGTGGGTTAGCACACAGAAAGGTCACTCCTGCAGTGTGTGGGCGCGCATGTAACGTGGGTGTGGGCGTGGCTGTGCTAAGGTATCCCATGAAGGTAAGTAGGTAGGTAACAGCCGGGCGAGAGGGTGTGACAAAAAGGAAATTCAATATTCATAAAATCACGCCCGTCTTTAACTACAATATTCTCCTTTCCTCCCTTCTTGTGTCTTGTTTACCTCTCCTTGTAACCTCCCTTCTCCCTTGTTACTTTCCTTATCTTCCCCTTATAAAGCTTTCCTTCTCTTCCCCTCCCTTCATCATTCATTCATTTCCGTATCGTCTTTCGTTCTCTCTCTACCCAGCCTCTCTCTCTCCCTCTTATTCGCTCCCTTTCTCTCCTGCTTCTCCTTCTCCCTCTCTCATCCATATATTCCCCATATCTTCTTCCGTATCTCTCCTTCCCTCTCCCTCTCTCTCCCTCACTCAATCATTTCCCTCTCCCTCCCCCCTCTTAATTACCACAAAAAATTACCCACGGACTAAATGAAACATTACCACAAAAATACTTTTTTCATGATCATTCTCTTTATCCTCTCCTTTCTTCGCAACCTCAAAAAAATTGCATAAAAAGCCTGGGTGGACATTGTGGTTTGTTAAGCGTCACCGCAGTCAAGTTTGAATCTCGTGAATGACGTCATGCGCAAGGATAGGCCAAGAGACCGTTGGTTACAAATCTATTACTGATGCATTTATGCTACGCCCTTCGTGGTGTCTGTTTTATTTTGCTTTATTTTTTATCTTCTGTTTGTCTCTATGTCTTTTGGCTGGTCTATCTATGAGACTTGTCTGTCTGTCTGGCTCTTAGCTCATCTGCCTAGTCATGTGTTTGTTTGTTTATCGGCTTGTCTGACTGTCTACCTTCATACTTATTTACCTGAAGGTCAGTTTCATCAACCTGCCAGCCTACCTGCCTATCTGGCAACCTGTCTGACTATCTGTCTAGCGAAACACCAAAAGAGACACTCCCTAAAGTTTTCCCGCCAAATTTATTTCCTAACCGTCAGTGGAAGCTTCCAGAAGTTTTATCGACGGAGCATTGCGTTTCGGAGAGAGAGAATATCGAAAAGTTTATAAA
>BOPN01000839.1:130000-157500 GCA_017312705.2 Penaeus japonicus | reverse complement strand
AAAACACACACACACATATATATACATTTATATATAGAGAGATATATATGTACATTAATATTATATAGATATATATGTACATTAATATTGTATAGATATATATATATTACATTAATATTATATAGATATATATATATTACATTAATATTATATAGATATATATATAAATATATATACATGTATATGTATATATATATATATATATATATATATATATATATATATATATAAGAGAGAGAGAGAGAGAGAGAGAGAGAGAGAGAGAGAGAGAGAGAGAGAGAGAGAGAGAGAGAGAGAGAGAGAGAGTGAGTGAGTGAGTGAGAGAGAGATCCATGCACATACAGTAAACATACCACATACACACAGACCCACTCCCACCCTCTTTCTCCCTCTCTCTCTCACAGAAAACTCTTCGGTATCTTGACCGTTAAAAAACACGTTTATACCTCAATAACCACCACTGTCACGTGACCAGCGGAGAGGCTTGCCATATGCTGTTATATATTTCATCATAACACGGGAGAAAATTTATATGAAAGAGAGGTTGAAGGCTTTACGTTGTGAACTTTGCCGTAAACGTGAAGGTTAAAAGAACTATTTCGCGGTTAATGAATATCGTAAAATTGTTATTTCTAGATTCGGTAGAGGTGAATGCAAGAAAGCATGAGGGAAGAATGAAAGGGAGAGAAACATAAAATGAATGAAAAAAGGATGGTAGTAAAAGTCACAAAAGAGAGAGAGAGAAAAAAGAAAGTCCCAAAAGGCCTAAAAATAACAACAGGAAGTATAGATACATATATCACAGTAAAAGAACAAATATTTGCTTTGTATTCAATTACTTCTTGTCTGTCTGTCTGTATTTTTATAACAATTCTCTTTCTCTTTTCTCTCTTTCCCTCCCTATTCCCTACTCCTCCTTCTTCACCTCCTTCTCTTTCTCCTCTTTCTTCTTCTACCCCTCCACCTCCCCTTCTCCTTCTTATCCACCTCCCCTTCTGCTTCTCCTTCTCCTTCTTCTCCTCTTCCGCCTCCACCTCCATCTCCACCTCCACCTCCTCCCACACATAAGCATTCCAACGACCAGTGTTATCAAGCTTTACATTTCTAACGTGTCTCTTTTTATACACAAATACACACCGACTCTGAATCACATCCCGAGAACAGAAGTTAGCTCAATGTCATGCTAAGAGCTAAGGCTTTATTTTTGCCTATTCATATATCTATTTATCTATTTTTATGGTGTATGCTTGTAAGATTAAGTATTTTAGCCGCACGCACGAGGTGAACTCTTTCTGAACTCTCTCTTTCTCTTTCTTTCTCTCCCTCTCCCTCTCTCTCTCATCTCCCTCGCTATCCACCTTCTTAGACATGCATACTCATTTCTCTCATCTTATTTTCTCTCTCTCTCTCCCTTAATCACCCTTCTCACACTCTCTCGCACTCCCCTTCTCTCTTTCTCTCCGCATCTCTCGTTACACATCCTCCTGTGACTCTCCCTCTCTCTGTCTCTCACTCTCACTCTTACTCGCGCCGTCACTCCTTGAGGTGGCAACACTAACGCAGCGAGGACCAATCACAGGACGCCACGTCACTATTCCGTGTTCTCTGTTTCACCTTCTGACTAACGTTTATTTTTATTCACGTTCGGTAATTTAATTAAAGTATTCCATCTGGCTCGTTCCTTGTTATATATATATATATATATATATATATATATATATATATATATATATATATATATACATACATATATATATGTTTGTATCTATATATTCATGTCTATATTATATATACACATACAAATACATACACATACGCATACACACACACACACTCACTCACTCACTATATATATATATATATATATATATATATATATATATATATATATATATATATATATATATATACATATATATATATATATATATATGAGTGAGTGTGTGTGTGTGTGTGTGTGTGTGTGTGTAAAGTATCCTATATCTATCACGAAGTTGTGAAGTATAAAACAGAAAAAATAGATCCAACCAGACAGCAGAATCTCCACCAAACATCCAACAATAAACAAATAGCCAAACAAACAAACAAGCCCAACAGCAAAATATGAAAAAAAAAACTATCGTACAGAATCCACTACAGAAAACAGAAAGAAAACCCAAAGCAAAGATGCGCTAATCACTCGTAAATGCCCACTTAATGACAAGTGCCAAACAGGTAAATTACACTTGACACCCAAACCATGTTGTAAGTGTGGGCAGGTTGGCACGATGCCCACACGCACTCGCATATACGGAGCTGGTGATGAAATAATCTGTACTGTACGTGATTCACTTATTTATTCATTTTTTATTTTATATATATATTTATTTAATCTATTTTTTTTATCATGTGTGTGTGTGTGTGTGTGTGTGTGTGTGTGTGTGTGTGTGTGTGTGTGTATGTGTGTGTGTGTGTGTGAATTTGCTGCGGTTACCGATTACAGTGAGAAGTGTAATATTATTAATACCAATAAATTCATTAATAACACTGTAGATAGCTATGGTGGGAAATTATCTACTATTCTTTTTTTCCGCTTGTAATGGGTAGATGGAGAATGGGAGAGGAGTGACGGAAGGAGGGAGGGAGGGAGAGGGAAAGAGAGAGGGGGGGAAGGGAAGGGAAGAGAGAAAGAGAGAGAGAGAGAGATAGGGAGAAAGAGAGAGAGAGATAGGGAGAAAGAGAAAGAGAGAGAGAGAGAGAGAGAGAGAGAGAGAGAGAGAGAGAGAGAGAGAGAGAGAGAGAGAGAGAGAGAGAGAGAGAGAGAGAGAGAGAGAGAGAGAGAGAGAGAGAGAGAGAGAGAGAGAGAGAGAGAGAGAGAGAGAGAGAGAGAGAGAGAGAGAGAGAGAGAGAGAGAGAGAGAGAGAGAGAGAGAGAGAGAGAGAGAGAGAGAGAGAGAGAGAGAGAGAGAGGAGCCAGACCGCAAGTAACCTGTTTTCATACCATATAAGGCATCAAAATTACCCACTGCCAAAATGAGGAGGGAGTTAACCTCACGGCATCTCTGAATAAATTTACTCACCTAAATAACTCTATTAATTTTGTTGTATGTTATTTAAAAAAGGAAAATAAAAGGAAATCGAAAATACTTTTAAGTCGATAGGCTTATGTTAGGAGAAGCTTATAGCAGTGTGAATTAGGTTAAAAAAAAGGAGAGGGGGTGGGGGGATAAGTGTAAATCTACATTCTACTAGTCATGTTCCCACACTCTCCCCTTCACCCTAACCCTTTCCTTACCCCCCTTCCCCTCCCCCCTTGTCTCATTCCCTAACCATCCTTACCTCTTCCCCCCCCCCCCCCGCGCCTTACAACACCCTCCCTCTCTCCCCTCCTTTCTACCTCTCTCTACCTTCAACTCTTCCTCACTTCCCTACTCCCTTTATCCTAACCCTTTCCTTACCACCCTTCCCTAACCCCCCACCCCCACCTTGTCTCATTCCCTAACCAGCCTTACCCCTTCCTCCCCTCCACCCTACAACACCCATCCTCTCCCCTCCTTTCTTCCTCTCTACCTTCTACCCCTCTCTCCCAAACTTCCCTATTCCCTTCACGAACCCCCTTTCCCCCTCCTCTCCCTCTCCCTCTCCCTCCCTCCCCTACTGCCCCCTCTAAACCCTTCGAAGCCCTGAATACATTAATAAAGTTTATTTTTAGGTCTCAGAACTTCCTTACCTTCTTCAGAGGGTTAACTTCGTTAGTTTCGAGTCCTATTATCAATCTAGAAGTGTTGGCGTTGTTATATTAATACTAATGCTACTATTAAGGATAGACATACGAGAAAAATATGTTAAAGTTAATGATTATCATATCACCAATAATGATAATAATTATGATAATGGTAGTAATAATACTATTAAAACTGATAACAATGATAAAAATAACATGATGAATGTAGTTATAACAACAACACTAGTAATATCAATAATGACATACATCAACCACAACACCAACAACAATCATAATTAGTTCATCTTGCAACATGCATTCAACATCAACTGCCATGTCCAACTCCCTCCACTCAACGTGAATATTATTAACATGTTAACTACCCACTTCCAAACGTCAAAGAAGATAATTATAAACTCACCACCTGTGCTCAACGAACACGCGTTAAATTAGTCATATAAATGCAGAATAAACACACACTCAATATTGCAAACCCAAGTTGAAACACTTAAAAATCAATTGATAAGCGAGATATATAAGAACGTGGGCTTGTTTGACCCTAAAGTGAAGGCGACATGGACGCGATAAGGAATCGGATGGCATTAAATAGGTTCAAACCCCTTATTGAAAAGCATAGACGGACTAATAGCACACGGCATCCGAATCTGGCGTGAGTGACGGCCTGGTAGGTGGTTGATGGATGAGTGACAGTTAAAAGAATGATTGGGTGAAAATTAAGAAGAAAAAAAGAAAACAGATTAATATAAAAAAGAAAAACAAAATGTCGAAGGATTCGTGTTGTTCTCCCGTTTACTTTTTTTTTTTTTTTTTTTACTTTGTTGTAGATATAAATGACAAGACAAATCATGATAAAAAGGAACTACGAGTGGGAGAGGGAGGGAGAGAGAGAAAAAGAGAGAGAGAGAGAGAGAGAGAGAGAGAGAGAGAGAGAGAGAGAGAGAGAGAGAGAGAGAGAGAGAGAGAGAGAGAGAGAGAGAGAGAAAGAGAAAGAGAGAGGGGGGGGGGGAGAATATGTAGAAAGAGAAAGCCCCATTTTGAATTTACCTCAAAAAGGATATCCTGTAAAGCCCTATCTCTATCTTTATTACTCAACAGGTTTCACAGTTAGCCCAAAGACTCATGCTCTCTCTCTCTCACACCCTCCCCCTTCTCTCTATCTCTCACCCTCATCCTCTCCCTTTCTCCCCATCTCCCTCTCCCTCTCCCCCTTTCCCTATCTCTTTCTAACTCTCCCTCCCTCCCCTTTCCCTCCTATCTCCTCCTTCCCCCATTCCCCTCTTCTCCCTCCCCCTCCCCTCCCTCAACATATAAAACGAAAACAAATACACACACACACACACACACACACACACACACACACACACACACACACACACACACACACACACACACACACACACACACACACACACACACACACACCAGCCGGCAGGTAGCAACAGACGTTAAAACCCCATTGTCTCTGTCTCTCTCCCAACTACTTCAATTACCCATTAAAAAACGACCCTTCGCCACCATCATCGCCTCCCATTACCATCATGGTTGCAATTAAGGGCGAATTGCTCTTTAAATAAACAAGCGATTGATTAAAGTATTTAGCCGGACGAGTGTATTTAGGTTAGCTCTGTGCCGTGAGGGGGGAGGGGGGATGTGTGTGTGTGTGTGTGTGTGTGTGTGTGTGTGTGTGTGTGTGTGTGTGTGTGTGTGTGTGTGTGTGTGTGTGTGTGTGTGTGTGTGGGTGTGATTGTGTATGTGGGTGTGATTGTGTGTGTGGGTGTGCGTGTGTGGGTGTGGGTGTGCGTGTGCGTGTGTGTGCGTGTGCATTTGTATGTGTATATGAGGGAGATGGGGAGGGAAGGAGAGGGAGGGACAGACTTTTTGACTAGAGAGAGAGAGAGAAAGAGAGAATGAGAGAGAGAGAGAGAGAGAGAGAGAGAGAGAGAGAGAGAGAGAGAGAGAGAGAGAGAGAGAGAGAGAGAGAGAGAGAGAGAGAGAGACAGAGAGAGAGAGAGAGAAAGAGAGAGAGACTATGATAGAAAGAGAGAAAGAAAGAAAGAGAAAGAAAAGGAGGAGAAATAAAGCGAGAGAAGCAATAACCAAGATAAGAAAATCGGAATTCAGAAGAGTCAGAGAGGGGAGGCGATAACACACTTCATGGCTCAGTAACGTCTATCACTTCTCTTTATTTAACCTTTCTCTCACCTCTTTCTCTCCCTCTTCTCTCCTCGTTATTCCTACCCCGCTCTTTCGCGCCCCTTGATGACGTCATAATTCACCACGTGATTAAAAAAACAAAATTATTTTAATGGATTTGTATCATTCTTGCGCCGTAATTCTCGTAGACAGATAAACAAATAATGTATATCTATTCATCTATCTATCAATCTATCTATATACATCTTGTAACGGAATGTGATTCTTAAGATTATTACTCAAAGAACGTCTGCTGCTTTTACGAAAACACGAATAAAATATACCTAAAAAATCACAAAACTTTCCCCAGCAGCCATCGACATTTCCCAAAACTACTCCCCTAAAAATTACGAAATATCCCTAAAACACCCAAAATCCCAACCCTAAAGAGCCTCACATATCCCTTAAATCTTCCCTAGTGTAGGAGTGACTGTAAAGACGAGGACGAAAGAAAGGGAGGAGGGGAGGGGAGGGGGGGGAGGGAAGAGGAAGGAGGGTGAAAGAAAGGAGGGAGGGAGGGAGGGAGGGAAAGGGGAGGGGTGAAGGGAGGAGAGTATGAATGAGTTTGTTCACTGAGGCTGTTAAGCGCGGTGATTCTCTCTCTCTCTCTCTCTCTCTCTCTCTCTCTCTCTCTCTCTCTCTCTCTCTCTCTCTCTCTCTCTCTCTCTCTCTCTCTCTCTCTCTCTCTCTCTCTCAGGGATAGGTAAATAAATATATATCATGTATAAATCAACAGATAGAGAGAGAAAAAAATAACATTAATAGAAAGATATCAAAGAAAAAAGAGAAATAAAAGTGAGAAAAGTGTAATGAAGAGAGTCAGTCGACAAGACCTTTTGAAAAATTTTACCCTGGGACGAAAATGGCATTTCCTCCCAAGCACACAAACCCGTTGACATATAAACCTAGCCCTTGAAAAGAAAAATACGAAGCAAAAATAAAAATAGGGATAATTTTCATCGTCAATTATGCCCCTTCTCCTCTTTTTTTTCTTCTTTTTCTTTTCTTTTTTATGGTTTCGTGTCACAAAATATGTTTATAGTTTGCATGCCCGTAATACGAAGCCCAGGAGGCATAATTAACATTAAATATCTTCTTGGAAAATGCTTAGAGGGGGAGGGGGGAGGTAGGGTGAGGGAGTTAGTTGGGGGGTAGGAGGGGGTAGGCGGGTCATGCTCCTTCATGCATGACGTCATATGAGTGGGCGGGGCATAAATGAAGAGTGGTAACGAGGAAGAGAAAGGAAGAGGGGGAGGAGGAGATGGTGGTGAGGGAGGGAGGGGGAAGAGGAGGGTAGAGAGAGGAGGAAGGGGAATAAAGGATGATGATGAGGCGAAGGGAGGGAAGAGAAGAACCGGGGAGGGCGTAAGGGAAGTGTGACAAAGAGAAGGAAGGAGCAGGGTTGGCGGGAAACGAACACTCCCGCCCTTTATATCCCTAAATATCTTCACCATCCTTGTCACCATCGGCTTCACTATACCCACCCCCACCACACATGACCCTCCCGCATTTAACAACACCATTATCAAAATCACAATCGCTTTCCTAAGCCCCCGAGGAGCCAATCACAACAAAACCTGCAAGCACGAACATCCTAATCTGGTGCCATTTTCCTTATAACAAGCAATTGCTCACTATTATTAGCTGTGCTAGACGCATCCCTTTGCCTTCCCGTGTCTCGCAGTCCCTCCGTCTGCCTTTGTTTATGTCTGTCCGTCTGTGTCTGTCTGTGGGTCTATATCTTTGTCTTGACTGCTTGTCTGTCTGGTGACTGTCTGTCTTTGGGTATGTACCAATTTTTTTATTGTTTCTCTACCTTAGGGTCTGTATTGTTGGATTATCTGTCTGTATGTGAGTCTGTTATATCTTTTGACTGTCCGTTTGTCTGTGGATCTGTAACTATCATTAGAATGTCTGTTTTGGGGTCTATATCCGTCTGTCTGGATCTATATTTTGATTGTGTGTCTATCTGTCTTTTGTATGTCAGTCTGTGTCTTGCTGTAAGCCTATATCTATTTTTTGTCTCTGTCTGTGTGAGGTCGTCCATGTCTATCTGTGGGTCTTAATATATCTATCAGTTGTGTGTCTGTCTGTCTGTCTTTTGCCTGTCAGTCTGTCATAAACAGGCTGTCTATCAGTCTAAGTATCCATCCGTTCACATGTATGCCTGTGGGTCTGTACCTTCTATTTGTTTGCCTGTTTGTCGTTTGTCTGTATGTGTCCGCGTGTGTCTGCCAGTGGGTCCGTATCTATCTTTTGTCTGTCTCCCTTGTCAGTGTGTATTTATAGGCTGTCTTCTCGTACTGCCTCATCCAACGCAAAAAGATATAAAATGTCACCATCAACTATAAAAAAAAGTAAACAAAACAAACAACAAAAAAGAACCACATGACCGTCTCGTGTTCACGGTCTCGGTCTCGCTCAGTGCAAAAAAGACACCATCAAAGGGCAAAGTACAATAACAAACAAACAAATAAACACAGCCACGTTATTTCGCATTCACTGAACTCTTCCATCGCAAAAAAATAAAAAATATAAATAAATAAATAAAAAATAAATAATAATTGCAACGTGATCACAAACATACAAAATATAGTTAGGTCGCTGACTTCTCCCAAATCTAAAATAACCATAAAAATAAAATAAAAACAAAAAAAGGACACAATCAACGATTAAGAAAACAAACATAGTCATTCAGTATACCCTAATACCCCCACCAACAAACAAACAAAAAAACAAACACAAAACCCTCAAAAAAAAAAAGTCACCTCATCCAGTACTCACCATCTACATCCTCCAAAACAACAACAGAAAACAAAAAAACAAACACAGTCACTTCGCCTCGTACTCACTGTGTCTCCGCCCACCAAGCCAGCCTTAAACACCTGCGTTTGCTCACCTGTGGAAGAGAATTGAATACCTTGAGTTAGCAATGAGTAGCTTTGACGGAGGAAAATGACACGTTTGGTGGTATTATTGTCATTATTATTACTATTGTTACTATCTTTATTATCATTATTATTATTACTATATCTATTATCATCATGATCATTTTTGTTATTAGCTGTCATCGTTATCATTATTATCGTTATTGTTATCATTATTATTTTTGTTATTATTATTCTCATCATCATTTTCACAGATTAATATTAGATTATGACAAAATAATAGTGATTATGATTGTAACGATGACGATAACTTTGATTTCAGATTGTTCTCAGAAGCAGGACCAGGAATTTTGAAATATGTGATCAGGAAGATCTAAAAGACGGAAAAGATAAGATCATTCTAATAAAAAAGATTGCAATGAAGATAATATCACCAACAATTACGATAATATAGATAGTTGGGCAGTGATAAAATAGAGATAACACTTGGACCTTCAATAATAGCAACCATTACAATAACAGTCATCGCAACACCAATACACAAGTGTTCGCCCCCCCCCCCCCCAAAAAAAATTTATCATCAGCATTAAGTTATTATAACCATATTACAATAATAAAAATAATCACCATTATCATAAAAAATGGTTCAGGTGATAAATGCAACACCTTTTTGTGATGAGGAGATTTAACAAATTCGTTGTTTTTAATAAATCATTGTTAATTTTATTGTTTCAAGTGTTAATAAAAAAAATCGAAGCTTGTTCATAAGGAGAGTAATAAAATGACAAAAAACAATAGAAATAGAAATATACCTTAATAATATAACAAAAAATTATAGAATCACATTATACAATTTAATTTTGGTACGTTGGACAAATAAGAAAAAAAAAATCAGAGTTAAAATACATTAAAAAAATAAAAATAAGTAACAGTTAATAAAAAAATGTATTATTTGGAGCAGCAAAGAAACAAGAAAAAAAGGCGTTTAAGAGAATGGTAATAAAAAGCAATAAATAAATAATAGGTGACCATATATGTATGTATATATATATATACATATATATATACATATATATATACATATATATATAATATATATATATATATATATATATATATATATATATAATATATATATATATATATATATAATATATATATATATATATATATATATATATATATATATATATATATATATATATATATAATATATATATATATATACATATATATATATATATGTATATATATATATATATATATATATATATATATATATATATACACACATATATATATATATATATACATATATATATATATATATATATATATATATATATATATATGTATATATATATATAGATAGATAGATAGATATAATACCCCCCACCCTCTGGACCAAGGAAGGAGTTGTGACGTCACTGAGGATGATGATCTCACCGCCCAATAACGTCTCGCCGCGTTCATGATGACGCATGTAAACATATCGCCTCATTTTGATGTATCCTGTCTCTCTCTCGCTCTCTCGCTCGCTCCTTCGCTCTTCCTCGTGTCTCTGGCTTTATCTCTAGGTCTCTTTGATTCCATCCTTCTCGTGTCTCTGGCTTTATCTCTAGGTCTCTTTGAGTCTACCCTTCTCGTGTCTCTGGCTTTATCTCTCTCTCTCTCTCTGATTCTCTTTTCCTCGTGTCTCTCTTTCGCGTCTTAGATCTCTCTCTCTCTCTCTCTCTCTCTCTCTCTCTCTCTCTCTCTCTCTCTCTCTCTCTCTCTCTCTCTCTCCTCATTTCTCTGTCATTCCTCAGCCATAAGTTTTTTTCGTTTTTTTTCTTTCTTTCATTTGTTATTGTACGTGTCTGGCCGTCAGTCTGGTTTCGCTTTGTCTCTCGCTCCTCCACCTCCTCTTTCTTCCCTCCTCCTCTCCTCCCCCTACCTCCTCTTCCTCCTCCTCCTTCTACTCCTCCCCCCCTTCTTTCTTCCTTCCTCCCCTCCATCCAGTTGAATCTCCCCACTTATTTTTTCTTTTTCTTCTCCCTCCAGTTGAATCTCCCCACTTATTTTTTCTCTCTCTCTCTCTCTCTCTCTCTCTCTCTCTCTCTCTCTCTCTCTCTCTCTTCCTCTCCTTCTCCCTCCATCCTTTCCTCTTCTCCCTCCCTCCTTTCCTTTCCCTCTTCCTCCCTCCTTTCCTTTCCCTCTCCCTCTCACCTTCCCTTTCCCTCTCCCTCCCTCCTTCCCTTTCCCTCTTTCTCTCCCTTTCTCCCTACCTCCCCCTCTCCCTCCTTCTCTCTATCTCCCTTTCATCCTCCCTCCCTCCCCCCCCTCCCCCTCCCTCTCCCTATCCCTCTCTCTCCCTCCCCTCATTCCTCCTCCCTCTCCCTTTCCCTCTCTCACTCTCTCTCTCTCTCTCCCTTTCCCTCTCTCTCTCACTCTCTCTCTCCCTTTCCCTTTCCCTCTCCCTCTCTCTCCCTCTCTCGTACGCCACGCCCTCCCGCCTGAAATCGGAACCGAAGCCGAAGACCGCCGTAAGAAACTGAACCCGAGTTGGAGAAACCGCGGGCTCGAGAAGTCGTGTCTCTTTCTCTCTCTCGCTCTCTCTTGCTATCTCTCTCTCTCTCTCTCTTACTCTCTCTCTATCTCTCGCTCTCGCTCTCTTTCTCTTGCTCTCTCGTTCTCTCTCTTTCTCTCGCTCTCTCTCTCTCTTTCTCTTGCTGTCTCTCTATCTCTCGCTCTCGCTCTCTCCTGCTCTTCTATCTCTCGCGCTCTCTTGGTCTTTCTCAGTCTCTATCTCTAGTTCTCTCTCTACCTCTCGCTCTTGCTCTCGCTCTCTCATTCTCTTGATATCCCTCTCTGTTTCTCTATATGTGACCTTTCTTTTTTTCATTTTGTGTGTGTGTTTTTGGTTCAAATATATATTTCCTTTAGCCTTGTTACTGCTCTCGCCTCTCTCTCTCTCTCTCTTTTATACTTTTCGCTCTGTCTGCATTCCTTCCCCCTTCCTTCGTCTGACCGACCTTTCGCTCCCTCTGCCTACCCCCTCCTGACCCCTCTCTCCCTCCTCCTCGCTTCCCCCCTCTCCTAGGACTATTATCCCTCCATCCTTCCCTCCCTCCCTCCCTCCCTCCCCCCTCCCCCACTTCAACACCATTAGCTTCCCCTCCACAACCTCCCCCCCCCTCCCATATCCCTCCCACCCCCACTACCCTCTGCGAATAGCCGTCAAGGAAAATTGCAACTTATCGTGCATCGTCAACATACGCATGCGGGAGGGGCGGCCACGAAGCTATCGTTTGTGTTTCGTTTTGTTTAATTATTCGGATTTTTTAATCATTATTTTTTTTGTAATCTATTGTCTTCTTTCTACCTTAGATGTGTAAATAAATAGGGGATTACGGAGAGGGAGAGGGAGGGAGAAAGGAGAGGGATAGGGAAAGAGAGAGAAAGGTAGAGAAAGAGAAAACAGAAGAAAGGAAAAAAAGGAGAAAAAAAAAAAAAGAATCATGATTACATTAAATCCGACTCAGCCGCTAATGTCACGACAAAGGATTCCAACACTTTTCCCACACCATTTGCCCTAATGACTCTCCTAAAAAGAAAGAAAAAAAAAAATCACAGCAACTCGCTTCACAAAACAAGTTAACAGGAAATGTAAGAAAAAAAAAAAAAAAGTGAAAATATCGGCGTCGAGAGAAACAGGTCTTTTCAAAATTGGCGAAATTCGAACGTAAAGCTAATATAGTCAAACGCTTCGCTCTTTCTCTCACTCAATCACTCTTTCTCTCTCCTTTTCTTTCTCTTTCTTTACTTTTTTTTCTTTCTTTCCCTCTCTTTTTCGCTATTCATCTACCTTACCAGCGAGGGAAACGGAGAGAGAAAGGGGAGAAGGGGGGGAGAGAGAGAGAGGGGGAGGGGAGAGGGAGCTTAGGAACAAGGGGGAACAGGTGGAGGGAGGAAGTGGAGGAAGGGGAAGAGAGGGAGGAAGTATAAAGGGGATGGTGGAGAGAGAGGGGAAAAAGACGAATTGGGAAAGAGAGGGAAGGGATGTGGAAGAGGGGGAGGGAGGATATAGGGAAAGAAAGAAAAAAAGTAACCAAAACAAAAAGATGAAACAAATCAAAATTCAAAAACCTTAACAAAACTATTTTAGTTTTTCAATTAAAAAACAAACAAAAACAAACAAACATTCATAACAAGCTTATCATCACCATAGCAACAACAGAAACAATAATAGAATAGTACATAAATAACAATAACAAAAACAGTAACAACACAAACAATATAAACAAAAACAAACAAACAAAAACACCTTAAGACATCAATAAGATCAACCACAACCAAAACAAACACACAACCAACCAAAAATCAACAAACAACAACAACAAACTGCAACTTCAGGATATTCTAACTCCCGCAGACAGACACCAGACGCGGCTTAGACAATCCAACCGCACAGGTAGACACGTTGATGGCCGGCGATAGACAGGGGGGGGCTGATAGATAGGATGGGGAGGCGCTTTCCTGTCTATCGTTGGAAGAGATTGAGGGAGATCGTTTCTCTTCGAGTTTGGTCAATAAGAGATTGTTTATTTTAAGAAAAGGGGTTTGTATTTTTTTGTTTTTTATTTTATTTGTTGGATTTTTTTTCAGATTTCGAATTCTTTTGAGAAAGAGGGGGGAGGGGGATATGGTAACAGAAAATCTCACTTTTGTCTTCTACTTATTTTCACCCTTATCCTCCTCCTCCTCCACCTCGACCTTCTCCTCCACATTCTCCACTTCCACCTCCTCCTCCTCAACCGTCTCACCCTCCTCCTCCACCCCCACCTCACCACCACTTACACTAAGATCCCTCCTCATCCTTTAACAGCGTCTCGGATTTTCCTCATTTCCTTTCCTCATTCTCACCCCCCCCTCCCTCCCTTCTCCCCTCCCTATCCCCCCATCCCCCACCCGCCGCCACAAACACCAAGAACTGGTCAGAGAAAACAAGTCCTGAAGATCCCAGTAATACTACTCAAAGCCCTTCTCCCTACCTTTCTCTCTCTCTCTCTCTCTCTCTCTCTCTCTCTCTCTCTCTCTCTCTCTCTCTCTCTCTCTCTCTCTCCTCTCTCTCTCTCTCTTTATCCATTCCCCCTTTCTCTCTCTCTCGCTCTCTCTCTTTATCCCCCTCCCCCCTCTCTCTCTTTCTTTATCCATCCCCCTTTCTCTCTCTCACTCTAACTCTCTCTCTCTCGTTCTTTCTTTCTTTCTTTCTCTCTCTCACTCTAACTCTCTCTCTCTCTCGTTCTTTCTTTCCCCCCTTTCTCTCTCTCTCTCTCTCTCTCTCTCTCTCTCTCTCTCTCTCTCTCTCTCGCTAATGCTCTTCAGTGCAAGCAGCGGCGCCGGCTAAGGAGATGCAATGAAGTCATATTTTGCTACATCATTTGGGCAATTCACCGTTTTCTAAACTTGTTGCTTTTGGTGCTTCGTTTTCTTTCTCTTATTTCCTCTTAGAAAGGCAAAGAGAGAGAGAGAGGGAGAGGGAGAGAGGGAGAGGGAGAGAGGGAGAGGGAGAGGGAGAGAGGGGGGGAGAGAGAGAGAGAGAGAGAGAGAGAGAGAGAGAGAGAGAGAGAGGGAGAGAGAGAGAGGGTGAGAGAGGGAGAGGAGAGAGAGGGAGAGAGAGGGTGAGAGAGGGAGAGGAGAGAGAGAGAGAGAGAGAGAGAGAGAGAGAGAGAGAGAGAGAGAGAGAGAGAGAGAGAGAGAGAGAGAGAGAGAGAGAGAGATTGGAATTGAGAGTTACAGAAATAGAGAAAAATGAGTAAAACAAATCTTGCAAAAGAAAATATATATATATAAATAAAAAATAAAAGGTGAAACAGAGAACAGAAAAAAGCAGCAATAACCTAGCTCATCAAGCAATAGCAGTTGGTAATCCTGCAAAAAAATAACCTGGGGATTGGCAAGCCTGCAACCTCAGGTGTGTTTGCCGTCGGCCGCGCGAGACGACTTCCTCTCGTGCCCTTCTTGCTCGGAATACCTCGAAGCTGTTCCCTAACTTATTTGCAAATCAACGCATGAGTCGACGTTGCAAGTTATTGAAAACATGCAGTATTGATGATAAGGTAATTGATAAAGTAATGGCCTAAAGCTGAATTACAACGAAAATCTCCTAGCGCTAATTATCTGTTTTGAATATTTGAGTATTTTGAATATTTGGCGGGAGAGACCGCGAGCATAAAATCAAAATAAAAGGAATGCGAGAATAAAAAAGAAAAAGAAAAAGAAAAAACTGCCCCCTGACATCACGCGGAGGCAGTTAATGGTGTGCATTTTGCATTCTTTCTTCTTACTGCATTTACTTCAATACATTTTCTCACACTTATCACAATCTCTCACTTACTCTTCATCTTTCTCTTCCATTTCTCTTATCTCCTCTTTCCCCTTGTTTCCTTCGCTACTTCTAGTTTTCTCTCATTTTATACTGTACACTCTATTCTTCCCAATTCCTATTTTTCTCTCTCTTTCTATTCCCTGTTCGTTGTGTGGCCTTGACCTATTGCCTTCTCAACCCTTTTCTTCCTAATAGTTATTTTCCGTAGATCTTATTCACTGCTTCTCTCTCTCTCTCCCTAAGTAACAGAGGTAACAGCAAACACCACACAACTCCCAAACAACAACAACAAACAATTCAACAACACCAAACAACGACAAGCAACAAAAACAACTTCTCAACTACAAAACACCAATTAAATCCCAAACAACACCAAACAATATCCAACTCCCAACCAACAAACAACAAGAACACAAAACAAGCACAACACCAAACAACTAAATCACCAGAAAAATCCTAAACAATCAAACAGCAATGACACGAAACAACTCGTTATCAAGCACAGCACCAAACGACACTAAACAAATCCCAAACAATCAAACAACAAGAACACGAAACAACTCGTTAACAAGCACAGCACCAAACAACAACAGCCAGCTGCCCTCAAAGAGCCCGGGGCAAAAAAAGCCTAGGTCGACCCAAGCTGACCTTACGCTCCAAATCTCTCATGATTATGACTGCACCATCCGTTTTATCTCTCTCTCTCTCTCTCCTCTCCCTCCCTCCCTCCCTCCCTCCCTCTCCCTCTCCCTCTCCATCTCTCTCCCTCTCCATCTCCATCTCCCTCTCCCTCTCCCACTCTACCTTCCCCTCCCCCATCTCCTTCCACTATCTCCTTCCCCTTCCCCTCCCCCTCCATCTTCCTCCTCAGCCCCCCCTCCCCCTCTCTCACGCCTCTCGCTTATCCGGCTATTTCTCAACCGGATATTAAATCCCTCCATTTCTCTTAAACCTTTCGCTCTTAAATACTACCTCTAGTTTCTCAAAATTTCCTTCTTATCTCTTCCTTGTTCCTTCTCTCTTTTCATTCTTCTTGCCCCTTTCCTCTTCTTCCTCTCATTTCTAAAAACTCCTTAATATCTATTTCTATTTATTTTTTTCTTTCTTTCTCCCTCTCTCTACTACAACAATTACTAACACTAGTGAGGGAGGGAGGGGGGAGAGAGAGAGAGAGAGAGAGAGAGAGAGAGAGAGAGAGAGAGAGAGAGAGAGAGAGAGAGAGAGAGAGAGAGAGAGAGGGAGAGAGAAGATAATGATAAAAATAAAGAGAGAGACCGATAGAAAAAGAGAAACAGTGAGAGAGACAGATGAACGAGAGAGACCCGAATACCCACATACCCCCCCCCCTTCCCCCCATCACCCCCTCCACCTGCCAGTCAGTTTTTGGCAGATGAGTTTATACGTCTGGTAGGGGCGGTCGGAATGCGATGAGTAAGACCAAGGTGAATGAGTGAGTGGGTGAGTCACTGCGGCTGTGAATGAAGCTGTAGAATAGGGAAAGTGGTGAAGGAGGTGGATGCTTCGACTGAGTGAGTGAGTGAGTTAGCGAGTAAATGAGTGTGCGAGTGATTGATTGTCCAAGTGAGTAAGTGAGTGAGTAAGCGAGTGGGTGAGTGAATATGTGGGAGGGTGTTTGTTTGGATGGGTGGGTGGGTGAATGAGTGAATAAGCGAAGTCAGAAGATGAATAAAAAAATGAAACAAGTAATCGAGTAAGTGAACGAGAAGACTCAACAAAGTTAAATAAAGAAGAAATAACAATAATAATGAGTAAGCAAACCTATAAATAACGATAAAAGCCCTACAACCAACGAACGAACGAATGAATGAATGAATAAGCAAAGTGAATCAGCGGACAAGCACGCTCGTCAACGAGTGAATACGTGAGTAAATGAGTATGCGGCTAAATGAGCCAAAGAAAGGTCATGTTATGCTAATGACAACAAACCCCATACCTTCGGAGGAGCAGCAGTGGAGGGAGGGAGGGGAAAAAGAGGAGGGAGGGAGGGAGGAAGAGAGGAGGGAGGGAGGGGAAAAAGAAGGAAAGGAAGAGGGGGAGGGAGGGAGGGAGGAAGAGAGGGGAGGGAGGGGAAAAAGAGGGAAAGGAAGAGGGCAAGAAAAAGGAAAAATGGGAGAGAGAGGGGGGGGAGAGAAGAAAAGAGAATAAGAGAGGGAGGAGGGGGAGGGAGAAGACAGAAGGCGAAAGCCAAAGAGAGAGAAAATGGAAGAGAAAGATAAAGAGAGCGAGAGAGAGAGCATAAAGGTAGCAATTAGGGAACGCAGTCAAAAGAAGTCATTAGTGATATGCATCCCAGGGTGAAGCAGACTCACCTATATAGAGGAGCTTCTCTCTCTCTCTCTCTCTCTCTCTCTCTCTCTCTCTCTCTCTCTCTCTCTCTCTTTCTCTCTCTCCCTCAGTATCCCTGCTTCCATCTATATGTTTCTGTCGCGTTTCTGCTCGTCTCTATCGAATAATCCATCTGTCAATCTAACAATCTATCTATCTATCACTCCCCCCCCCCCCCTCAACGCCCAACAAACAGCCCTTTCCCCCTCATACCTCAAGTCTCCCCCCCCCCTCACCCCTTCCCTGAACTGGTGACCAAAACACCCCTAAGGCTTATCCTATTAAGAACTCCAGATTAATTAACCCTTTTGAATTTGTAAGTCCTCGAGGGAAAGCCTTCGGGGATCCATTATATACACAGATTATTTAGGAAATATAGTAATAATATGAGGATAATACTATGGTGATAAATATGTATAGTGAATGATTGTATGGACTCTGTTTACTATTTAGTCTTTGACAAGGTACATAATGTACTTTCTGTATGTCTGTGTTTCTCTTTCTATCTCGCTACCATTTTTTCCTCCCTCCCTCCCTTCCACTCCACCTCTCCTCTCCCTCCTTCCCTCCCATTCCACCTCTCCTCCCTTTACCTCAACTCACTCCCTCCCGCGGGCTTGCCACAGTGCATACAAGCCCGGCGTAGCATCTGCTCCGCAAATCTGGCTTATCTTAACCTTTCCTCCCGCTCCCTCCTTCCTTCCCTCCCTCCCACTCCACCTCTCCTCCCTCCACCTCATCTCCCTCCCTCCCTCCCTCCCACTACACCTCTCCTCCCTCCACCTCATCTCCCTCCCTCCCTCCCTCCCACTCCACCTCTCCTCTCCCTCCTTCCCTCCCACTACACCTCTCCTCCCTCCACCTCATCTCCCTCCCTCCCGCTTCCTCCTTCCTTCCCTCCCTCCCACTACACCTCTCCTCTCCCTCCTACTCCCTCCCACTCCACCTCTCCTCCCTTCCTCCCTCCCCCTCCCTTCCCCAGCCACGACTTCATTACCTGCAGAAATGCCCCGCCGCTCTGCTCCGACCCGCCGACCCGTCATCATAATTGTGAGGCAAATGATGTTTTGATGTAGATTTCCACAAACTAAAGTAGGTGTGAGATGAGGTAGTGGAGGTGAGTCCACGTGTAGGATGTTTTGGTTGGTGTGTGTGTGTGTGTGTGTGTGTGTGTGTGTGTGTGTGTGTGTGTGTGTGTGTGTGTGTGTGTGTGTGTGTGTGTGTGTGTGCATGTTTATGTTTGAGTGTGTATGCGTGACATCGCCCATGTGCGTTTGCATGTGTGTGATAATGCCTTCACGTGTAATTGTGCATAACGAGTATGGGTGCGTGCGTGCGGGCGGCCTTTGGTCCTGAGTGTGAGCGTGTGCGGGCGCAGCGCTATGGGGGTTAGATATAATGACCTGCACCCTGGGAGGAACCGGCCTACCTACAGGTCAACTGTTTGATGCGAAGTCTGTTTGTCTGTCTGTATGTCAGTCTGACTGCCCTTAGGCCTATAGGAGGGGGAAGACGGTGGGAGGGAGGGAGGGAGAGGGAGGGAGGGAGTGAGGGAGGGAGTGAGGGGGAAGGGAGAGGGAGAGGGAGAGGGAGAGGGAGAGGGAAAGGGAGAGGGAGAGAGAGAGAGAGAGAAAGCGAGAGAGAGAGATAGAGGAAGGGAAGGAAGGAGGAAGGGAGAGAGTGAGAAAGAGTGAGAGAGAGCGATAGAAGTAGGTAGAGGAAGGTAGGTGAGAGAAAGAATGAGAAAGCAAAAAAAGAAAAAGAGAGAAAGATAGATAGATAGCAAAAACGAGATAAGACTATCCACCCTCATCCGACCGGCCTATCCAGCATTCCAGGCCAGAAGGAATGACTCATCACCGCATAGCATTTCATCACATCCATCACCACACTCACCATGATTGGAAGGAAGGGGGGGAGACGTGGAAAGCGATAAGAGAAAGAGAAAAAAAGGAGTGGGAGAAAAAGCGAGACAAAGGAAAGTGTATGTATAGGTTTTCTTTTTTTTTCATTTCACTATTTCAAATTCACTGTAAACAACAACAATAACAAAAGCAAGATCATTAACATCAGCAATAACCATAACAAACAAACAAAATCAACAAACAACATTCCGACAGCAGAAAAATGCAATAACAAGAACATAAACAACAACAAAATCAGCTGATACAAAAGCCAGCCAGGTGTTTATTCATACAAGGTCATTAAAACTTCGAAATTAACCTAAGATAAGTTAATTATTAAAATAATTCGATTGAAGAACCATTTGGAAATAAATATATGCAAGTTAGTTTTCTTATAAATGTTATGAACAGTAATAATAATGATAATGATAATAATAATGATACTAATAATAATAATAGTCATCATAATGATATCTACAAAACAATAATAACAACTTTCATGATAATAATTACAATTAATATCACAGCAGTAGCAACCGTAACAGAACAATATGGAGTTTTAAAAAATAATAAACAAAGTCACCAAAAAATGTAAATACAAAAGACCACGCCCCTTTCTCAGGAAACCCCGTTAATTCGACGCAAACCTCGGTAACATAAGATTTTTTCTAACTTCTCCCAAAACCTTTGACTAAAATAGAATCTTCATATACTATTTCCAGCCATAAAAATCATTTATTTCGAATTGAGCAACCTTGATATCGGACCCTTTCCAAAAAAGAAATGAATAAATAATAAATGAGAGAAATTGTAGATTTTTTTTCTACACTTAAAAAATTGTCTTCGACTTCTGCTCTTATTTTGACCCCTACCCCCATCCTCCTATCCCCTCCCCCTTTCAATCTCTATCCAATACTCTCTTCCCCCCCCATTACAAAACCTCATCCAACCCTCATCTTCCCCTCTCCCCCTCCCCCCTTCCCATTTCTTCGTACACCATGTACCCAGGTTCTACTTCCATACCCCCTCCCCCCACCCCTCCTATCCCCATAACCTCCCCCCACCATCACACCCTAAATCCCATGAATTCCACTCCCACCCACCCCTCCCCCTCCCACCCTACCCCTTCCCCTTTCCCTGGACAACCCCATCCCCACCCCACCCCTCCCCCTCCCACCCTACCCCTTCCCCTTTCCCTGGACAACCCCATCCCCACCCCTCCCCTCCCACCCCACCCCTCCTCCTCTCCCCACGCACAGATTTCCCACGGGGGTTGAATTAATACCTTTGTGACCTCCTGCTTACTCAAAGTTTCTAAATTCCCTCCCGAGGTTCAAAGGACTTTGATTCGCGCAAAGTAATTATTTTATTGTCTTGCGTTGTTATTGTGTTGCTGTTGTGATCAATGTCTTTGTTATTAGTGAGGTTATTATCGTTTTAATTGCCACTTCTGATGGATTCCCGATGACATTGTTCTATTGTTATTCGCACTATACTTATTAATAAAAGTACATTCTTATGGTTATTATTTTCATTCTCATTGTGATTATCTTTATCGCTTTTATAATCGTTCTTAGTAATATACCTATCAATGAAAAGATTGTGATTGTAAATATAACAATGATTGTAATAGGCCTATTATCAATACCACAACGGTAATAATAGCTATGGTAACAATGCATTGCAAATTGCATCTATAATTGCATTCATAACAAATACATCATAGTAACAACACAATCCTTTTTAAACGTCATTTATTAAAAAAGAAATGAAAGAACATATTGGTACAGATATGGAACCATTTGCACCCTACAACACACATACACACGCACACGCAGACACATACATACATACACACACACACATATATATATATATATATTGACATACATATAGATATACATATGCATATTCATATGCATATATATATACATATACATACATATATACATATATATATATATATATATATATATATATATATATATATATACCCATACACACTCACATACATACAAAAGAAAAAAAATCAGTATTCTTCTCCTTTCAACATTTCCACTTTCAACCCTTCCACGCCCACGCCCTACCTCCGCCCGCCCACCCTCACACGCCCACTCTCTTCCAGTAGGCCGCCCATCGCTCGGTAATATTAGTTTGCTTTGCTACTATTTACTCCCCACTTCCTGTGATTGTTCCTTTGGCTGTTCAAGCGAGCGGCTCTTCCAATGGTGTGCGTCTCTCTCTCTCTCTCTCTCTTTATTCCATTTTCTCTCTCTTTGGCTTTCGCTTTTTGTCTTCTCCCTCTCTCCCTATACTGTTTACTCTCTCTTTTGCTTTCGCTTCCTCCCTTCTTCTTTTCCTTCCTCTCTCTCTCACTTTATTCCATTTTCTCTCTCTAGCTTTCGCTTTCTGTCTTCTCCCTCTCTCCCTATACTGTTTACTGTCTCTTTTGCTTTCGCTTCCTCCCTTCTTCTTTTCCTTCCTCTCTCTCTCTCTCCCTCTCGTGTAAGAGTGAGAGTCGAGCTGTCGCAAGAGGAGTGGAAAGTAAAGGTACTTGGGAGATATTGCTTTCATCCCTCGGGGTTTTATTTCCCCGTACATCTTCATTTCTACTATTTCTACCTTTTGTTCCTTTCTATATCTCTCTTTCTCTCTTTCGCTCTCTCTCTCTCTCTCTCTCTCTCTCTCTCTCTCGTCTAAATATCATTAGTTATCGCTTTCATTTTAAAGTTTCTCATTTAAAGTTTTTTTTTTTTCTTCTTTGTCTGTCTGTCGGTGTCTGTCCTGTCTATATGTATGTCTATGTGTTTATCTATTTGTGTCTGTCTGTCTCTCTTACATCATCATAAGTTTCAACTTCATTATAAAGTCGTAATCCATTTATCGACCCAATAAACTGGTAATGAGAAATGCATTAAACCGGTATTGTATTTTGTGTTCTGTTAAATACTGTATACTGTAGGCTATTAGTATTGTAAGTAGAAGCACCGGATATCATTATTCATAATTTATGCATGAATTCCACAGATCAATAGGAATGACGAATGAATATTAGTGAAGGTGAAAAAAGGAAATATATATGATAAAAAATATGTATATAAGTAAAAATATATAGATGCTAAAATATATTGATATATGCCTGGGACGATAGATTTTCTTACTGATATATTTATGATTGAAGAATTCTGTATAGAATCTTAACATATCACTCATCAATCATGTACAAAAAAATTAATAAAAAATAAATAAAACAAATAAAAATGCCTTCCCTCTTTCCTCACTCTCCTTTCTATTTTACTTTCCTGTTCCTCTCCTCTCTCTCATTATCATTACCCTCTTCCCCTTCTTTCCACTTTCCATCTCTATCCAAAATCTCCTTCTCTATTCTTCCATTTCCATTTCCTTTTCCTCTCCTCCCTCCTTTCATTCCCTTTCCTTCATCAATCCACCCTCCCTTTCCCTACCTCTCTTTCTCCCTCCCTCCCCCCCCTCTCTCTCTCCCTCTCTCTCTCTTATTCTCTCTCTCCCTCTCTCTCTCTCTCTCTCTCTCTCTCTCCCCTACCACCACTTGGCACACACCGACGCGTGACACACACTCCCCCCCCCCCTCCCTCCCCCTCCCCAATCGGGCCTGACCACGCCGCGTCATCGCCAGGAATGCTGAGCAGTCGAACGACCCGAACCTCTGTTTCGAGTCGCCGTTCGGAATCGCCGAATCGAACTAATAAACCGAACAAGTAATCTGAAACAAACTACCGACTCGAACAACCGATCCGAAATTACAGATTCGAAACCCCGAACTGAACCGCTGACTCGAACCGTCCGTCCGTGATTCGTTTCAATAGAAGCCAATTCGTTTGGTTCGAAGCTTCGTTTGGGAAGTCAAGTTTATCGAAGCCTTCGGTTGAGGCCGAGTTACGAGACAAGGCTTTTGAACTTCTTGTGTGAATCACTGATGTTGGTCGACTTAAATATATGACAGTGATCGCAATAGTAATAGGAGCAATAGCAATAACAATAATATTAATAATAATAATAATTGTAAAATAATTATGCTAGCACTGAATAATAATTATAATAATAATGATAATAATAAGGATAATAACAATGATAATAATCAATGCTATTAATTACCATATCAACATATACATATCTTTAAATGATAAAACACTAATAATAAAAGATGATGAACGTAGACTGAAGACGAGAATGGCAAAGAGAAGAACCAAGAATAGGAAACAGGGGAAGAGGAAGACGAGGAGAGGACTTAAAAGAAAGAAAAGGAAGAGGGCTACGACGAAGAAAAATAGGAGGAGGACTTAGAGAAAGGAAGAGGAAGGCGAAGAGGGGGCCGGGGGTAAGGGAAAGGAATTTCCTGGGCTGACCTGTGAATCCGTAATGGTTCAAAGAGAAAAAACAGTAATCTGTGTCATCTCTGTATAATTTATGCATTAAAAGGGAGGGGAGAGAGATCGGCGGGGACGAGACACATATGGACAGAGATAGAGATATAGGCTGATGAAGTGAGAGGAAGAGGGAGAGCGGGAGGGAGGGAGAAAGAGAATGGGGATGGAGTCAGAGAGAGCGAGAGAGAGAGAGAGAGAGAGAGAGAGAGAGAGAGAGAGAGAGAGAGAGAGAGAGAGAGAGAGAGAGAGAGAGAGAGAGATGGATATATATATATATATATAGATAGAGATAGAGAGAGAGAGAGAGAGAGAGAGAGAGAGAGAGAGAGAGAGAGAGAGAGAGAATGGAGATATAGAGAAAGAGAGAGAGAGAGAGAGAGAGAGAGAGAGAGAGAGAGAGAGAGAGAGAGAGAGAGAGAGAGAGAGAGAGAGAGAGAGAGAGAGAGAGAATGGAAATATAGAGAAAGAGGGAGAGGTGAGAAATACAGAGAGAGAGAGAGAGAGAGAGAGAGAGAGAGAGAGAGAGAGAGAGAGAGAGAGAGAGAGAGAGAGAGAGAGAGAGAGAGAGAGAGAGAGAGAGAGAGAGAGAGACATAAAAGACAGTCAGAAACATAGAGAAAAAAAACGACAAAACGATATATGAAACAAAATAAAAAATAAAGTCTAAAAAACTATAATACAAATATAATATATAAACTAAACATAATACATAATGACATATAGTAATAAAATACCCTACAACAAAATAACCTAAATACTACAAAAGCTAAAAACCATTACCAGAACCGAAAGTAAGAGTGTCAGCCCCACAAAGGCGAACAATGACAATGGCATTGGCAGTGACACTGGTTGAACGGTGAACTTTTTTTCTACATTTTTTTTGCTGATAACACGAGAGTATATCCGGTGGCAGTTATGTTAGACTTTGCACATAGTACACGCATACTCGCTGTTGCGGTCACTTCCTCTCCTCCTCCCTCCCTCCCCCCCTCCCCCCCTTCTTCCTTTCGCTCTCTCGTTCTCTCGCTCTCTCTCTGTGGGGATGCTCTGTTATCTGAATGGTTTGGGATGTTTCCTAGCTGGGATTTCTCTCTCTCTCTCTCTGCCTGACTCTCTTTCTGTCTTTGTCTCTCTTTCTTTCTTTCTTTCTCTCTCTTTCTGTCTGTCTCTCTCTCTCTTTCTGTCTCTCTCTCTCTCTCTCTCTCTCTCATTGCCTGACTCTCTTTCTGCCTTTGTGTCTCTCTTTCTCCCTCTCCCTCTCCCAAGTTACTTTCCAGCAGTTCTTTTCACATCACCCTAAATCCCACGAATCGTTCACCATATTCTCTTCACCTACATTACTACCCTCGTCACTATAACTATCACCATCAAGATATATACAAGCCCTACTACCTACTTTACAAAGGAAACCACCCTCACTTATTACACATTGAAAAAAAAGAGAAAAATCGCTCCTGTATTTTTTTGTTTTTCTCTAAAGAGTTAGCATAGTTATTATTTGATTTATATTCATAATTATTTTTGATATAGTTATTATTATTATTATTATTTGCATCATCAAAATCTTTCTCTTTTTTTGTGTTATTCATACTATCGTTATTATCATCACAATCATTATCATCGTATTTATTATTGACATCATTACCATCATCAGAATCATAACCATCGTATGTCATTCATACCATCATTACAATCATCACAACCATCATAATTCATCACCACAATCACATAAACAATAAACAAATAAACTCAAACCGCAACGAATCAACAACCAAACAAATAAACAAAACACAACCAATTCTCAATCTTTACCCAACAAATCAATCAAAATTAATAACTTAAAAGATGATCCAAAAGTACCTTATAATACTGGATAACTTTAGATAAGAGGAGATAGCTTATCAATAACGAGGTAATTCTTTGCTTAGCGTCTTTGGATTACTTAAATTCTGTTTAAAATGGTTGTGTTATTGTTATTGTAATTAGTATCATTATTGTTGTTGTTATAATTATCATTATTATCATTCTCATTATAATTATTAACATTGTTATCATCATAATCATCATTATTATCATGGTATCACCATATTAGAATTATCATTGTTATCGTTAACCATCATTGGTATTATTACTACTATTACTGTTTTATGATCATTATTACCATCATCATCACAATCACCATATGCTTATTATCATCATTATTTCCAACTGTGATCATTATCATCAACACTATCTTCCTCAATATCATCATCTTCACAATAATCATCACTTCAGTTTGTGAATATCATCCTTATAATCATGATGCTCACTATACGCACCATCACTATACTCAACAATACCTTCCCTATGACACCTCACAATAAGATCAATCCTGTCTCACGATCACCATCACCATCCCGCCACGTCACCATATCCGAAATTCTCACATAACTGTTCACTATACTTTGTCCCCATTCACTATACTATCAAGACACCACGTTTTAAGGCCCGAAAGATTAATGGAATTAAATGATACGTCTTAAGGGTAATTCTGGTGACTCTGTTTTTGTTTTTTTGTTTCTGTGTGTTTGTCTCTCCTCTTTGCGTGTGTGGTTGGTTGTGTTTGTTTGTTTCTATTTTTGGCTGCATGGTTGTTTTTGTGTGTCCTTGTTTGTGTGTTTAATTGTGCCTGTTTGTTTTTGTTTATTTCCTTGTTTGTGTGTTTGATTGTGTTTGTCTGTTTCTACATGTTTATCCGCAGTTTATTTTCTGTTTCTGTGCGTCTATCAATGTGTGTCTGTTTGTCAAACTTTCTGTCTGTCTACCTAGCTTTCTGGCACTCTGTCCACGTGCTTATCTGTCTGTCAAGTGTCTACGTCATATCTACTTGAATCAGAATAGTAATACTAGTTTTGTTACATCTACAGTTGCTACTACTACAACTAAAGATACTACTAATAATAAAAATAATGATAACAATAATATTGATGATGATAATGGTAATTATATCGATCCAAGAATTTGAACGTAAACAGGTATATGTGTTCGATCAGCGACCCAGTCTTCGTCTTCCCTCTCTCCTAAATTTATCTCCTATTTCTCCGATTTTCATCATTACACCCACCCACACCACTATCACATCGCTTGGAGGGAAAGGGCGGGTCGGATTACACCTTGGATAATTAATCCAACAATAGTTCTTTAAGAAGGGAGGATTAGGTAAGCAGAAATAATCTCTCGGGCGGTTTCGAACGCGCGACGTGGAAGGAGGGAATTTTTGTTGTTGTTGTTTTTCGTTTCATTTTGTTTATTATCTTTTAGTCTTCGTTCTTTTCGTCTTGTTTTCCACTCCCTTTCTTCTTTCAGTCGTTAAAGAACACGAAATTTAAATTGAAAAGCTGGTTTTATTGAATCTTTGAAGGTTGGCGAGTGGGTATAAAATTCTCAATGATAACACTATTATCATGGCTACTTGAAGTACTTACAAGGTCAGGGGAATTCATGGGAACATAGGAGTGTACATACTTAAAAACATTAATACATGTACACGCTCACTCATGTACACATAGGCCTGGATATGTACACGCTCACATATGTACACAGAGGCCTGGACATGTACACACAAAGATGCATAGATACACAGCAGACATCAAGGTCTACTGTTAGTAAGTATTCAAGACCTTGACACACG
>BOPN01000839.1:102500-110000 GCA_017312705.2 Penaeus japonicus | reverse complement strand
AAAAACAAATATGAACAGAAACAAGTAAGAAAGAAAGAAAAAAATAACAAAGAAAAGGAAAATAAAGAGAAAAGATAAAACAAGAAAGATGAAGAGAGAAAAAGAAAAGAAAATTATAGACAAATTAAATGGAAAAAAAAAAATAATATATAGTAGTGAGGATAGTAAAACTAATAATGATAATGAAAAGCAAACAAAAAACATCAAAGCAAAAGTGAAAACAAAAGGAAAAAGTGTAAAAGTGTTCGGAGAACAATGAAAACATAAGCAACAACAGCAGCAAAAAAAAAAAAAAAAAAAAAAAAAAAAAAAATCGAATGTTCTAGAATCTTCCCGAAATTTCTAGACGAGTCTCCGCGTATGGCGTCCATCTCACTTCCCGGAAATACTTGGGAAATGGAAGTTATTTCTCGCTATCAAAGACTTGTTTATATTCCTCCCCTCTTGCTTCTTCTTGTTTTGATTGTCTTTGTTATCTTTCTCTCTCTCTCTTTTTTCTGTTTTTTTTTTTCTCTCTCATTTTCTCCCTTTCTCAATATTTACTCTTCTTCTTTTGTTCGTCTTTCTTATCTTTCTCTTTTCCCTCTCTCTTTCTCTCTCTCTAGCTTTATATCCTTCTATATATTTCTCTGTTTCTCTCTCTCTCTCTCTCTTTATCTTTCTCTATGCTCTCCCATCCCTTTTTCCCCTTACTCCACCCACGCATTCCCCCTCTCTCGCTCCCCTGCTTTCTCTCCTCCTATTTCCTCCTTTTATCTTCTCCCATCTTCTTCTCATTACCCCATCCACAATCAATCACTTTCTCTATCACTCTTATCTCTTTCCATTCAACCACTGACTTATCTTATTCGTATCTTTTATCTCCTATCTACGACACCAAAAGAACTACAGAATTCCACAGTTTCTGACAGTCAATGATTTCGCTATTAAGAAACTTATATTTATCTCTCCATTGTTCCTCTGTACCTAACTAGTTGAAGAACCTATTTTCCTTCTACATCTCTACGAATACTATAGCTTCTAACTTAGGTATATCGCTTGTAGGAACCTATTGCTTTACTACATCTCTGCAAAATTCTATCGCTTCTAAGTCCATCTCGTTGGTTGGTAACTTTTTTCTCTACATCTCTCTACAAAATGCCATAGCTGCTTTGCTTGTAGGACACATATTCTCTCTAACTTCTCAAAACTTCAGGGCTTCATACTTTACTCTCTAGTTTTTAAGTGATCTCGCTTGTAGGCAACTTTCCCCCCCTCTACATCTCTCTACATGATCCTAAAGCTTATAATGCGGATTATAGGAACCTTATTCTCTTCTTCTATACCACCTAACTCAATTATTAATCGTGCAGGTAACTTTTCTCATTTGCATCTCTTTACAAAACCTCATAGCTTCGAACATTTGAAGGAACCTTATTTACCTCAATAAAACTCTACAAAACTGCCTTTGTTATCTCTTTCTTTGTAACTCTACACAATGCAATAGCTTCTAACACTTCTAAGTTACTTCACTTACAGGAAACTTATTTCCTCAATATTTATCTCTCAACTCCACATCCTCGAACTAAAAAGGAACTCATATGTATAAAGCTTTTTATTCACTCTCTGTTCCATAAGCTTTCAACATCTCAGCAAAAGGGTCTAGCAAATGCTGTTTGACATAGGGTGTGCCGCCCTCACATGCTATGGTACGGCGCTCTCAAAGGGTACGGAATTCCGTCTTACGTACTTTCTGTTTGTTTGTTTTTTAACCTTTTTTGTCTGTTGGTTGTCTTCTCCTTCTTGATCCATCTGGATGTTAATCTTTTTTTTCTGTCTTATCTCATTCGCCTTTAGTTTTTGTCTCGTTTCTCCCCCTCTCTTTCTCACATACGCTCACTCTCCCTTTCTCTTAATTTTCTCTCACTCACACACACTCACTCGCACTTTCTCTTTTCTCTCTCTCTCTCACTCCCTTTCAGTCTCTTCTCTCTCTCTCTCTCTCTCACTTTCTGCTTCTTTTTTTCACACACACATACACTCTTACTTTCTGTCTCCTTTCTCTCAAACTTTCTATCTCTTCTCTCTCTCTAACTCTCTGTCTCCTTTCTCTCCATCTTTCTATCTCTCCTCTCTCTCTCTCTCACACGCAATCACTTTCTGTGTCTTCTCTTCTCTCTCCCTCTCACACACACACTCTCTCTCACTCTGTCTCCCTCGCTACGTTATCATTCAATATCATTACGAATTTCCCCTTTCTTTATCACTTAGCCGGTTATTAACCCATTCCTCTTCACCCATTAATCACTTTCTTCTTCCCTATCCCCCGCTACCCTGTCTATCTCTCCTTTCCTCCCGCTCTCTCTTTATCTCTTTCTTCCTTTCCCTTAATTTCTCTCTCTATGCATATTTTGTCTCTCCCTACTCTTTCCTTTTCCTCTTGCTCTCTCTCTTTCAACTTTTTCCTACATCTTACTGTCTCTTCCTCTAGTTAGCTTTCTCTCTTTCTTCTCATCCTACATCCTCCTTCTATTTCTTCTCTGTATCCCCCCCCTTCTATCTAATTCATCTTCCACCTCCTCCCCTTTATCTCTCTCTCTCTCTATCACACACACCCCTCGCTCCCTCTCTTTCTGCCCCCATCCTTACATTCCATCACTCTTCAAAAATCTTCTCGCCACTGAATTGCAAATATACAACTACATACGCACACACATACACACACTCACCCACGCACTCCTCACACATGTGTAGCAACGAACAAGCAAGTGCATGACTTTCTCCAAGCAGTTCATGACCAAATTAGGAAAGGATAATAACCGCGGCGAGCGAACACACTTTTTTATTTATTTATTTACTCTCATGCTCTCTCTCTCTCTCTCTCTCGCCTCATAGCCCCACCTGACAACTGACGTGAAACAAATAGAACGTAAGGAAGGATAAGATTTCTTCAGGATACATGGCACTATAAGGTTTTGATAGAGAATAAGAAAAAGACTTAGGTAGCAACTCAACTAGATGAATAAATGCCAATTAAAACAGCCATTATTACAAAAATCGTAAGGACCGAGGTGCCAATTACCAAATAGTTCTCCCTCGCGAGAGAGAAAACTTGCGTAATATATCAATGAAAAAACGCCCGTAGGCTCGATACGAGAGGAGGGAGGAGAGAACCTAACACCATCTTCTCGCCACCTGTATTGCAGATGGTTGATAGAAGTGTAACGCGGCAGGAAGGGAGTTAAAGGGAGGGAATCTGGCACACACTGCTTTCTCCGTCGCCCTCAAAATGTTGCCACCTGCGAATTTCCGGACGATTTTCCTTCGCTTACGAATTCCTATCTACTACAAATTACTCTCCACAGCGAAGACTGCATGCGTACGGGTCTCGTGAATGCGAGTAAAACGGGTTGCAAGCGGTGTGGGCGTCGCAATAGCCTTAGAGCGAGACCATGTGGGCGTGCGTGAGAGAGAGAATGAGGTTGGGTCTCGACCTTGCCTTGCGGTACGCCCGACTGAGGTGAATCATCGGCGGCGCTACACTCATCGCATATTTTTTCTTAACGTTTTTTTAGACCTGTTTTTTTTTCAGATAAACATCTAAATTTCCAACGATTTTGTTTATTCACGTGTATTTATTTTCTTCGGTCATCTGTCGTATTTCTACTTTCTATTTTATTGCAATCCACCTATCTACTCTCTACTCCTATTTCTACTTCACCCTTTTTTTCCTTGTGGGGAATTGAGGCTTAATATATGTCTACAGTGTGGTATCATGTTCTGTCTCGCTAATTCCATCTCTCCCATACCTATCATATTTCCCCCTTTCTCCCCTCTCCCCACTCACTCTTTCTCTTCCTTCTCATATCTCTCCTTATCTCCCTCATTATTCCTCTCTCCCTCACTTTTGCCTTCATGCCAGAAAATCTGTCTCTCTCTCTCATCATCTTACCTCTATATTTCTCCCTTTATTTCGTTCATTCTGTCTCTCTTTCCCCCCCTCTCTCTAGAAAGCATATTCCCCTTTTTACCATTTCCTTTTTTATTTCCCATCCTTTCATACGGCGTTCTTCCCCCCTCTCTTCCTCTCTCTCTCATTTTCATTCGTTTCTCCTCCCCTCTTTTCCTTCGTCTACCCTTCCCCCTCCAATTATCTCTTTCCTCTTCCTTACACCCCGTCTTCTCATCCTTCTCTCCTTTCCTAGTCTCACATCCATTACCCTCTCTCTTAATTCACCTGTTTCCCTCCCTACCCCCCGCCCCTTATTCCATCCTTCTGTCCTTCCCTCTTCCCACATCCATTACCCTCTTTCTTAATTCACCTGTTTCCCTCCCTTCCCCCCGCCCCTTATTCCATCCGTCTTTTATTCGTTCATCTACCTCTCCTTCCCCACCCCTTTAATTCCCCCCCCTCCCCCTCGCACACAAACTTTCCCTTCCGAATATTCTCGCAAGGGACATGCATAATGCACAGACTCATTAGCATAGTGTCTGACATACTTTTGCGCTTATTACCATTCGTATTTTTTTTGTCTCTTACTCTTCCTCTCCGACTTACACGATTAATACTGATGACATAATGGATCTTAATTGTTTTGCTTTATTGTGTCGCGCAATATGCAGTGGAGTGTGTCTTGTTCTTGTTGGTCTAAATTGCTGCTCTCGTTATTTGTTAATATGTTTATATATATATATATATATATATATATATATATATATATATATATAAATATATATATATATATATATATATATATATATATATATATATATATATATATATAAATTAGCATTATATGTAATATACAGTATATATATTTATATATGTATTTATTTATATATAGATGTATGTATATATGTATATATGTATGTATATATATATATATATATATATATATATATATATATATATATATATATATATATTACAATTTATGATTTTATAATATCTTTGTTATGATTATATTTATGTAACAATAGTCATGATGATGACAACTATGATAATAATTACGTTGGTTATAACGAATATGACGATAGCAAAAATCTTATTATTACATCTGTAGAAATAACACCAGTTCTTCCCATACTACCATCTCCGAAGTCACAGAACATATTACACTAACCTATGTAATGAAGTGTGTGTTGCTTAGGTTCACCATGCAATGTAAGACTTCAAAGGAATCCATGGTCCTCTTCTCCATCATTTACAATAATCAGTTAAAGACACCCGAAGTCTGCTCTAATTCACGAGGTAATAACACCACACCTCTAAATTAGGCTATTGTTTTTACTATAGGATTTTTCTGCACACTTGGTACTGCCTGAAATGTACGTCTCAAGTTGTCTAAGAACATCATTTCCTTTCTAATGGATTCACTACTTGATATGATTAAAGATTTGGAGCCACAATTATGTCATCATAAATGTCAATATGGGTTTGATTGCTAGTATTCTTTGCGAGGATGTCAATAATATCCTGCAACGATATTCCAAAACGAGAAGGAATCAACACAGTTCGTATTTAAACCCTGCTCTCTCTTCATCTAACGAAGTGGAACGAAATATGTCGCATCAACCTTACAATACACCAGTGACCAAATCTAGACTTTGTCCGTCTCAAGATCTATAAGAAAAGTTAGGTCTCCAAAAAGGCGGCACCTCCTCAACTATACTCCATACCCGAGAAAATCGAGAAATGGAGTAAATGGAGAAGAGTGTCCTTCGAGTAAGGAGGGGAAGAAAAGCTGAGGAACTATGCCTTTAAAAGGAAATAAGTAGGAGATAAAGTAAGGGGGCGAAACCCCTTGCTTGGTGGTTTGGTGGTTACGGGCACATCAGCTGGTGTGGGGGGTGGTTGGGGGTTGGGGGGGGTTGGTTGTTGGGGTGTCATGGTTGTGGTTGTTGGGCCAGCGCTTCAGTCTCGCAGTAGGTATGAACTCGAAATGGTTAAATAAATAGTTATGCGTACACTAGAGCAGCAGCAGTCTTAGTAGTAATAATGGTGATACTAACAATAGTGATTAGTAATAATAATGATAATAGAAATGCGGTTAATCATGATAATAATAATAGCTACAATAATAAAAATCTAATGCAAAAGCTAATAATTATAACAACATTGGCATTAGTAGTAGTGATAATTGTACTGATGATAATAGTGATAATGATGATAAAGATACTGCTAATAATGATAATACTGCTAATAATGATGATGATGATAATAATGATTTTGGTAATGATTATAAAGATGTTAACGATTATGAAAATGATGGAAATAAAGATAATAATGATGATGATAAGAGCAATAATAATAACAATGGTAACAATAATAAAGACAATTTTAACAGTAATGATTTTGATGATGAGATAATGACAATGATAATCTTAATAACAATAATTACAATGATAATAATGATAGTTATGACAATAATAGTAATAATAACAATAAAGATAATGACAATAATAGTAATAACAACAATAAAGATAATGACAATAATAACAATAATCACGATGATATTTATAACTTTTACCATGATGCTGATTGTAACAATTGTAAATGTGATTACTGACAGCGCAATGATGATATTTAGTAATGATAATAGCAACGATTATTGAAAACAAAGATAATATCAGTGGCATAGATAGTGAAATGAAGGCAGTGTAATTGACCTCAGGGTGACAGTGTCAAGTTGTGCGGACACTTTATCTTCAGAGGAAGTCTTGCAATGCCGTCCATATCTATAATGTTGCAAGAGCTGTTGTTATCGTCTGTCCACTGTTCGTCAGATTTATAAATAGATTAGATCGGGAGAAATAGAAAAAAAGAGAACGTAGAGGAATGACGGAATAGAGATATAGAAGGAAAACGGAAAGGCAAACGATAATTATCATCAGTTATTATCACCGTGTCTATTGTATACCATCACCAACATATGTCGCTTATAAAACAAAAATCATCACTCGAAAAATATATATAAAAAAACAAAGGAACTGAGAATAACATCAGTTTAACAGCTTATTGATGATGAGGATGACTATAACAAAAACAACAACAATCAATAATATTACGAAAAACAAAACAAAAAACATATCGAACAAGGGATACCGGGCCGATGGGACGCAGACACCCGGCTAATGGCAGAAACACGCCGGAATTTCCGTTCTCAATACACAGGATAACAAGCGCTTGTTTAGGGCGTTAACAGCCGTCACATATATCGATAATTTGGGCTGCATGCCGTCACTACCTTTTTCGCTCTTTTTTATGACTTGATTCCTTTCTGCGAACTGCATTGGTAGTAATTATTGGTGTAAAGAGGTTAGGCTGTCTGGGTTTTCGTCTTCAGAGAGAGGGTGGAAAGGGGGTGGAGAGGGGGTGGAAAGAGGGTGGAGAGAGGGTGGAGGAGGGGGTGGAGAGGGGGTGGAAAGAGGGTGGAGAGAGGGTGGAGAGAGGGTGGAGAGAGGGTGGAGGAGGGGTGGAGAGAGGGGGTGGAGAAGGGGGTGGAGATGAGGTGGAGAGAG
>BOPN01000839.1:85000-87500 GCA_017312705.2 Penaeus japonicus | reverse complement strand
CACCTAAAACACCAAGTACAGTTAAAGTAGGATATGAGATCGTTCAAGTACGACATTATATCCAAAAACCAATGCGTTGTAATAGATGCCAAACATTTGGACACACCTCATTAAGATGCAATGATAAGGATACTGACAAATTCACTTGTGGAAACTGTACTGGAGCCCATGATACCACAACATGCACGGAAAAGACACTCAAGTGTGCTAACTGTGGAGGTCCCCATCAGTCAGGCTCTGATGAGTGCAGCAGCCTGAAGAAGGAGACCGAGACATTGGCATACATGAGGGAGCACGATGTTAGCTACCGTGAGGCCAAGAAGAAAGTTGAAGGTTTGGCAAGCAAGCCCAATACTTCTTACGCTTCAGCAGTAACTAACAATGTTTCCAGTGCAAGCAGTGTTAGTCAGCAACGAGCTCAACTCTGAAAGGACTGAATGTTGTGCAGAATGCTTGTTTACGCGTCTGTCTTGAAGCACTTAAGTGCACTCGCACCGAGCGCCTAGAGGTCGAGTCGGGAGTACCTCCCCTTCGTCTCAGACGCGTCCAGCTTGCGCTGAATTACGCCGCAAAAATAGCCAGGCAGTCCCATCACCAAAATGTGAATGTTTTGCGCCGGCTGATAGGCCCACAGCACCGCGGCGGAAAGCCGCTGTGCAATAGACTCGATGACCTCATAGACAGAGTCGGTATAGATCTCTCTACCATCGATACCCTGGTTCAGTCAAATATAGCGCCGTGGGAAACCCCCAATTTCACCATCGTGGTAGACTGGCTACCAGCAGCCAAAGCCACGGTGCCGGAGGCGGAGGTACGCGGTTCAGAGAGATTCTAATGAAACATCTTTCCTTTTTTCATTTATATACCGACGGGTCCAAAGACAGACGAGAATGTGGGAGCGGGTGTATGGTCGACTGAATGTCAGTTGAGATTCAGATTGCCGAATCATACATCGATCTTTCTTGCCGAACTTTTTGCAATAGACAAAGCTTTAGATTTTGCCGTATCGACGACGACCGTCTGATGAAACAAATAGTTTAGTGCCAGACTTTTATGAGTGTCTTATGTTATTTGTACTTGTGTTCTGTCCATGCTTTGTTGTGGCAAATTGGTTAGTGAACTTTGGTTGATTTCTTTTTGAGAGAATAAGACACAAGGATACAATATATACTGAATGCAGAAAGTGTAGTCCCTTTATTAATAGTACTGAGCATATTAAAGTATTAGTTTACATACATGGTCCAAAAATAGTGGAAGCGTCACTCTGAATGGTTGGAATGGATGAGTCACATTTAAGACCCGAGTCACTACTTCAAGAATGTATGGAATCGTTCATTATATAGATAAAAGCAAAGTCTCGCTGCAAAGTAATTAGGCAAATGTGAAGCGTCCTAAGAGCAATATCATTCAATTTAAAGACAGCTTTTCTATCGTTGATGGCGACTTCATTGTGGATCTTTCAGTGATGGGCGTCATATTTTGCATTTGAGAAGGATTCAGCATAATTATGATACGCTTTGTAAATAACTTTTGATATTAAGATAAAAATTGGAATGACTAATGTGTTTGAAGTACTCAGTCAATTTAAATAATAAATTTGGAAAGCAATCAATTAATCCACTTTCGACATCGTTTTATTTATTTTTCGATTTTGTTAACTTATAAGATATTTTAACATTTGGTTGAAACTTCACTCGTTCAAGGGAACGCCACATATAAAGATTTAGGAGTCAGCAGCAAACATCAATTGCCACTAAGATTATTACAATGTTATTAACATCACAACTACCTACATCCAGCAATTGAATTTGCAGTCCAGCCACGAAAACTGAATAAATAAGAGCAATTGAGTGGTAGTCTACTGGCTGTAAAAGGCTCATGAAAGACCACTAAGAGACATCCGTGTTGCATTCCATTGCAAATTAATATATATTCATATCTGAATCCGGACACACTAATCTGAACCCGAAAGAGATAGTAATGTTAAATTCATAACATTTTTGATGAACAGAATGATTATGACGGTGATACTGATAACATGATAATATAATATTAGCAAAGTAATAAGGCAGATGTGAAGCGTCCAAAGAGCAATATCATTCAATTTACGGATAAAATGAATTCAATGGTTAATATTACCACTAAAAGTCAGCTTTTGTATCCTTGCTGGCAACTTTATTCTGATTCTCTCCGTCATGGGTGTCACTTATGCATTTCAGTAGGATGTAACATGATTATTCATGATAAATTTTATAAATCAATTTAACATTAAAAATATGAATGTTGAATTCACTAATGTGTTTGAAGTACTCAGTCAATTGAAGTAATAATTTTGGGAAGCTTAAACATTATCTGGTGTATGAGTGACTGAATGCCAGTTGAGATTCAGATTGCCAAATCATACATCGATCTTTCTTGCCGAATTATTTGCAATTGATAAAGCTTTAGATTTTGCCTTATCGACGACCCACGATAGAATAGTCATTTTTCAGACTCGTTA
>BOPN01000839.1:72500-80000 GCA_017312705.2 Penaeus japonicus | reverse complement strand
AACTAAATGAATATAGCTTATCAGCTAATCTGGAAATAATAAAATAGTACAGTCACCCCTCTGCCCATTTTCTTTCTTCCTGACACCTATTCATTCTGTGTACAACTAAACAAAATAAGGTATTTAGGTATGCTATTTGATGAACTTTGTTTACTTTTTTGTAAAATTTGCATTAATTTTAATTACAATAAAAAAAATGTTTTATTAGTTTTAACATATGTATTTACAGACACTTCCTTATCAAGACCTCCTTCTATCTACCTATTTCTCTCTCTCTCTCTCTCTCTATATATATATATATATATATATATATATATATATATATATATATATATATATATATATATATATATGTGTGTGTGTGTGTGTGTGTGTGTGTGTGTGTGTGTGTGTGTGTGTATTTATACACACATACATATGTTTATGTATATATACATACATATATATATATATATATATATATATATATATATATATATATATATATATATATATATATATATATATATATATATATATATATATATATATATATATATATATATATATATATATATATATATATATATATATACATATATACATACATACATATATATATTATATATATATATATATATTGTCAGTTCAAAGTCAGATAATATCGTCATACACAAAGGCATAATCTCTATCTACCTTGAGATAATGTACTCTATCGATATTGATGCCGTCGAGAGTCATACAGAACTGACAATTATTCCATATAATGTATATATTATTGAGTCACCGTGATGTGGGCTATTGCAGGAACTTCCTATTAAGATCACATAAATAATAATAATAACGTAAGCTACAAAAATGGTTCCCGTAAACTAAATCCTCTTATTGCTATATAGCGATCGCGTTCTCTTTAAGCTCCTTGATATATGAAATGGTGCTCATGTCTGCAACCGACACTTCCTTTCTCCCGGTTCTTCCCCCTTTCTATAGCCCTTGACCATATCTATCTATCTATATATATATATATGATGGCGACTTTATTCTATATCTTTTACCCATGGGCGTCATATTTTGCATTTCAGAAGGATTCAGCATGACATCTATGATAAACTTAATAAACCACTTTTGATATTAAAAAATTGAAGGTTGAAAGGACGAGTTTTTTTTAAAGTGTTCAGTCAATTGAAATAAATAATTTGGGATCAATTTCACATCTTCCACTAGTGTTTTATGTTTTTGTTTTCTTTATATGAATTTTTGATATCATTTAAATCGTTAGCATTTGTATTAAAGAATTAAAGTTACTGTTTTGGAATCAGCGGTAAACACGAATTACCATAGTATCATGACTCTATATCACAACGCACACATACAAACACACACACACACACACACACACACACACACACACATATATATATATATATATATATATATATATATATATATATATATATATATATATATATATATATATATACATATGATGAATATATGTAATGGGTATATTAACACAATATATACATATATGTATAATGTACATGTGATGGGTCTATATTATTTTAATTGCCAAACATATGAATTAAAGGATGATGTCAAACACAGCAGCTAAAAGAATAATATATTACAATTCAAACGATTTACATGTATATATGTATATATAAATGTAAATATATATATATATCTTTTGAATTGCAATATATTATATATATATATATGTATATATATACATACATACATACAGATATATATATATATATATATATATATATATATATATATATATATATATATATATATATATAACATTATTTACAACAATCAGGACACGAAATATACGCAATAGTGAAAACTAAACCTACAGCAAAGCTAACGAGATCTGATATGGTCATATTGAGAACACAAAGGAAAACTGACCACAGTATATGAATGAAAGTCACCAAAGTACTTGAAACATTGCCTACCTGGGACCCTCCATTCAAAATGGAGTCGAAAGAGGAGGATGGTCTCCCGACACGAAACATGAACTGAATCTGTTGGATCTAAAAAGATCCTATTCTGAGGAGTTTAAGGCGAGATGCCAGCTAGGATAATACGAGGTCACTTCGAGGGCTCGGATGACCTCGCTCATCGGTCGAAGTACGGCTCGACTTGACTGTGATTGTCCGAAGTAGGTAATGGCCAGTTTTGGGTGCGCAGTTTCCTCGTCCGAACAGGGTCTCATGGTTGGTTTATATATATATATATATATATATATATATATATATTTATATATATATATACATATATATATATATATATTATATATATATATTTATATCTATATATCTATATATCTATATCTATATATATTACATTTGATACAAAAAAAAATATATAACTTTGAAGTACTCAGTCAAATGATACTTATACTTCTTGGTAAACATATCTCTTAACCCCACTCGTGTCTGAGACTCTTAAAGGCTCTCACCTTGGTGAAAACACAGTAGCAACAAATTGAAAGTCTTGTGCCACTGGAGTTACCCTGGGTTACGGGGCCTCTTTTCACACTTGGCATTTGTTGTTTCTGAATTATTTAACGTAAGAAAGTAAAGTAAATACTGTATTTACAGACTTTTTGCACTTTTAGTGCTTTGATTTTGCAGGTAACACGAGACTACAGTAGTAGTAGTCAGCCCCCACCCCAGACCCGCAGCACTCTTCTACCACAGGGTAGCCCTTACGGGCTGTGACCCCTGGGTAGGGAGGCCCAGTAGTCTGGGGCGTCCTTTGGGCGCAACTTTTTTCTTTCCCGTTTTTTTTTTTTCCATTTTTACGTGTGACCTTCCTGAGCCTACCGGAGTTTACCTTGTGAGCTCCTGTATTCGCTTGAGGGGTGGGCATTTACTTACCGTCCCTCGCATTTGGCAGGTTCGGCGGTAGGGAAGTGTCTTCCACACAACTCCGATCCCTTAGTTGGTACTGGAGAAGGCTTCCACTAGGGGGGGTTGAGGACGTGTAACCGAAAGACTTCTTTTTAATCTCTTAGCTATTGGGATTAGGTTGATCCAACAGTTAAGGGAAAGGTAGTCCCCTTAGGACAACGGGATTTGGCCCAGGGTACAACTTTGACCACCAATGGAACCCCGACCAATGACCGACCCAGAAGACCATTTATTGATATCCCTCCCGAGAACGCAAGGTGTGTGAACATAAGATGCGTGAATGAAAATCAATCTCTGAAAAATGTCAACCCCTTTATCATTAAGAAGGTCCTTGATGGTCAAGTGGAAGGCACTTTTGATTTTGTCCGAAAATTGCGAGATGGTAGCCTCCTTGTGAAAGTACAATTTAAATCTCAGGTTAAGGATTTGCTTAGACTGACGCAAATTCATAACCTTCAAGTTAAAGTGACTATTCCTGTTGGCCCAAATACCTGTAAGGGAGTAATCTTTCACAGGGATTTGAGGACAATGGAAGAAAGGGAAATTCTTGAGGCCATGAAAGACCAAAGCGTAGTATAGGTAAATTGTATGACAAAGAAAGATGGAGATGTGCGAGTAAAAACCGGATTGTGTTTCTTGACTTTTTCCTCACCCAAAATTCCAAGTACTGTTAAAGTTGGATATGAGATCGTTCAAGTTCGACCTTACATCCAAAAACCAATGCGTTGCAATAGACGCCAAAAATTTGGACACACCTCATTAACCCACAGCGGACGGGTGTCATGACATACATGACGTAGGAGCTTTGGCCTGACGACGGGCGTCCTGACGTACATGACGTTCGGGGATTTTGGATCACTGTGCTATTTTATTTTACTATGAAAAAGGAATGAGTGATGATGGCTACTGCAATCATAATTACTATAATTACCGTAATACCGTGCAAGCTTAACGTCCAAAACCTAGATGGCACCACTTTTTCCTAGCACCAGCAAGAGAGAGAGCCTTGAATGGCACCCATCCACGGGCTCTAGCAAGCACTATCTTTATAGAGCGATGACACACACTAAGTTGACGAACTCTTGCTCAAAAGTACCGCCGATGAAGGATGTGCAGTCAGAACGGGAAGAGGAAGGTGACTCAATCCATACCCAGTGTCTAAAATGTGCTTCTGTGCCAATATGGATGCCTTTCACTGTGGCACTCACAGTCACAAGCACAGGTTTCATTCCTCTTCCTTACCTCTTCTATTTATCTTTATTGTAGGTGGTTATATGTTTCGTATTCGTTCATGACAGCACAAAAATACGAAAAAAATATAGTTGCCTTTTGTCCTCCCATAAAACAGCAATACTTCTATCACACTGAGTATAAAGAAAATAATGAGCTAATATGGATAATATACTACAATTTTAGTCTACTGCAGCACTGGTAGAGCCTATCATATGGCATATATAAGTCTCTAAACTCAATAAAACACACAAAAAAACAAAACACAAAAAACGCTCTAGTTTTTCAATGAATGACTGAAAGAGAGTGGGAATGTTCAAATTATAATGCTTCAAGCAGTCTCTCTTTAAAATAAAACTTATCCCGGAGGCTGGGCAAGTATATTTATCCCCGTCTGCAATGGGTTAAGATGCAATGATAAAGATACAGACAAATTCATGTGCGGTAAATGTGCTGGAGCCCATGATACTACTACATGCACGGAAAAGACACTCAAGTGTGCTAACTGTGGAGGTCCCCATCAGTCAGGCTCTGCTGAATGCAGCAGCCTGAAGACGGAGACTGATACATTGGCATACATGAGAGAGCACGATGTTAGCTTTCTTCTTGAGGCCAAGAAGAAATTGAAGGTTTGGCAAGCAAATTCAATACTTCTTACGCCTCAGCAGTAACCAACAACGTTTCCAGTGCAAGCAGTATTAGTCAGCAGCTCGCAGCTAAGGACCAGGAAATTTCCGAATTGAAGGAAACAGTTAAAGATTTAATGAATCAAGTTAAAGAATTGACTAAAACAATAAAGGAAATTGCTGAATAAACCCAGCAAAAAAAGCATCATAAGGAGGATGATACCAAATCACAATCTGGATCACACCTCTTAGTCCAGGCGACCCCTACTAGAACTTCGTCTGGTGGTAGTTCTGCTCGTAAGAGCAGATCATCTTCCGCCGGGCGTCTCTCTAGCAGAGGGGAGCAGGCCATGGAGGCTACTGTCTCCAAAAATTCCCGAGAGAGGCCCTCGGGAAGCGAGGGAGAGGAGGAGGCGCCTCCCTCCCAAAAAAGAAAATAAAAACCGGCGGACAAGGCACTTCCAAACCCCATAAAACGTAATCCACGCGTATGCCATTATACAATGGAACTGTCGAAGTCTTAGATCAAAATTAAATTCCCTTAGATTGTTAGCCTCGTCCTATGCTCCCGATATCATCGTTCTACAAGAAAGCCATTTAAACGACCAAGTCTCTGACGAGGTCCAATCGCTAAGAAATTACCATTTTTGTAGAAAAGACCGAGAGGGAAGGGGTGGAGGCGGAGTCGCCATGTACATCCACCAGAACCTCCCTTTCACTGAAGTGACGATTAATTCTACTTTGGAACACGTCGCATGCAAAGTAAAATTCAATAACACGTATCTGACTATATGCTCAGCTTATTGTCCACCTGATAAAATGGTAATCTATGATGAGCTTTTTGCTATTCAGGACAGTCTGCCAAATAACAAATTTTATTTTAGGTGATTTCAACGCTCATCATACGTCATGGGGTTCCCTGCGGGTGAATGGTAGAGATGAGCAAATAGTTAAGTTGATCAACGACTCTGATCTGGTCCTTCTAAATGATGGTAGTCCAACGCAAGTGGACGATAATACCGGTAATTTGAGCTTTATTGACCTATCACTGGTCTCTTCAACACTAGCATTTTGGTGCGCCTGTGGCACACCATTGACGACTCCCAAGTTGGAAAGCAAGACTACTTCCTATTTGTATCAGTTATTCAGCAACACCACGAGGACGACTGTCATAACCTCACGCAACAAGCAGATTGGGTCGCCTTCACAAGGAGCGTCAAGCTCGAAGTTGTTGGAGAAACCATTGATGATAAAGTAAACAGTGTTCAAAATTGTATTATAAATGCAGCAATGGCAACCATCCCTAAGACTTCGACAGATAGCGTTAAGCATAGAGTTCCATGGTGGACACCAGATTGCCGCAGGGCGCTATGTGAACGAAATAGGGCCTACAGGCTTTTCCACAATAATATCACAAACGAGAACTTTCGCAATTACAAACAAGCGAGAGCTAGGGCTCGAAGAACAATCAGACAAGCCAAAAGAGACTCCTGGCGAAGCTTTGTCTCTACGATTAACAGCAATACCAGCATTGCAGAGGTTTGGTCCACTGTCAACAAAATCAATAAAAAAAGAACATCATTAAAAATCAAAAACATCACTCATGAGGGAAATGAATATGATTCACCTAGAGACATTGCTAACATAATCGCCAGGCAGTTCTCTTATACAAGCAGCTCGGAAAACTACAATCCTGCTTTCATGACCACCAAGGAAGCATCCGAGCTGCAACCAATTCACTTTACCACAGGAGATGACCTTGATTATAATAAAGATCTTACAATGAATGAGCTTGTCCGAGCCCTAGAAGCCTGTAGAGGAACATCCCCAGGCCCCGATGAGATTCGATATGAGATGATGAAGCATCTTAATCATGATGACATGATTAAGTTGCTAGAAGTGTACAATGATATTTGGAAAAGCCAGACTTTTCCAAATTCATGGCACTTCCCCCACATCATTCCCATATTGAAAGGAGGGGGAAATCCCAAATCCGCTATATCTTACCGCCCAATTGCGTTGACAAGTTGCTTATGCAAGGTCATGGAAAGAATTGTTAATAGTAGGCTATTGCATTTTTAAATAATTAGGAATTTACTAGTTGACGAGCAGTGCGGCTTCCGAAAGGGACGTCAAACTCGATCGTTCAGTAAAACTGGAGAGTCATATTCATGAGGCATTTGCCAAAAGGCATTTTTTGATGGCAGTATTTTTAGATATAGAAAAAGCCTACGACATGACATGGCGACATGGCCTACTCAGAAACCTTTATGCTTTCGGATTACGTGGAAACTTGCCTTGTTTTATCCAAAATTTCATATCTGACAGAACGTTTTCTGTCAAATTATTTTCTGACAATGTCACTTTCTCGGACATTTTTGTCCGGGCAAACGGGGTCCCACAAGGCGTCTTGTCACCAATATTATTTTTGATGTATGGATTTCTCAATGACATTTTACCATCTCCTCCTCGGAATCTTAAATACTCACTGTACGCCGATGACTGTGCATTATGGCACTACAGCAGTAATGCAGAGTTCTCGGCAAATCAGATCTAATTGGCACTGGATATGATTCATAACTGGGGCCTCCAGTGGGGTTTTAAGTTTTCCATAAGAAAGAGTATTGGAGTGGTCTTTACCCATAGGAGAAAGCCCAACATCAGGCTAACTCTAGACAACCACCCAATACCTATTCAAAATTCAGCTAGATTTCTTGGTCTACTCTTTGATAGTAGATTAA
>BOPN01000839.1:55000-57500 GCA_017312705.2 Penaeus japonicus | reverse complement strand
ATTCATATTTATGTATAGATTGTTGAGGGTTTGGGTTATTTCTTCCGTTACTCCATCTAGTTCTTTCAAAATATCCTTTATATTTGATGGCTTATCCAAGGTCTTATAATAAACACCAATATATTCGCACTATAAACATATATTCACAAATATATACAACATACTAAAGTAAAATAAAATGCGATACAATAATAGGGGCATAATTCCAAGGAGAGTGGCAAAAGGGCGCCTCTGTGGACAGCGCAATCTTCCACGAGTTTTCAGTAATATCGAAGACTATAAGTGGACAGCCTTCTTACAATATTCAGCACTCTCAATTGCAGGAATAAAAATAAAGAACAGCAGCCACCAGCTCAACCACGACAGATCGTAATGTCGGGGTCAGCAATCACTTGCAGGTGTTCACAAGGGTTTTCGGTAATAATAGGAAAGAGGTGGTGCGGAGATCGGAGCTAAGTGAGGTGGTTAGAGCTTGAGCGGCTAGCCAGCTAACCTCGCTTTGAAGCTTCAAAACTGATTCAAAGCTGAACTACAAAATTCATACGAACACTCATGAACACACACACTCAACACACGCACTCATTTATAGTTTATAACGTATATGGGTATTACATTGTGTCATAAAGTAAAGTGAAATAAACCCTGTACATACATACATATATATATATATATATATATATACATACATATATATACATATATATATATATATATATACAGTATATATATATATATGTATGTATGTATGTATGTTTATATATAATACGTTTTTTTTGTATTGACGAATATATCATTAACAAAACCCTCTTTAAAAAAAGAAAAAAAAAAATATAACAATGCCTGGACAAAGTTATCTGAATGTCCAGCAACGGGATGTGGTCTGCGCACGCTAACACCCGCGACATACATGCATATAGACAGAAACACTCTCCCAGATACACATGAAGTTTTCTTGCGTGCGTGTGTGAGTGTGTCTGTCCTGTTAAAATCCTGTGTCAGGAGTGGGATTCGAACCCACGCCCGGAAGACCGGACTGCGACCTGAACGCAGCGCCTTGGACCGCTCGGCCATCCTGACTTATCTTATTCTACTTTGATATAAAAGAAAACTCAAAAGGAAGACAAAGAAGAAAATGCAAGGCAAAGTAAGACTAGTCACAGAAATGATAATGATGATAAAAATAATAATGATGATATCCATTAAAGTGATAATGGAAATATTGATAATGTTTATAACCATGATGATAATCGCAAGACTGGTAATAGTAGTAGTAGGAAATGATAATGAAAATACCAATAATATTAACAATAACAGTAATAGGGTAATGATAATGATGGAAGTGATTATGACAATCATACTGATAATGATGATAGTAATGATAATGATAATAGCAATATTAACAATAATTATTATGTCTATCCCTAATACCGTAGTTACCGAGGAAAGCTTATTTCCTATAGTGGACTGCTGGGTCCATTTTCTGAAATTTCAGTATAGAAAATAGATCCTAAGTCTATTAGCTGCAAAAGGCTCATGAAAGACCACTGAGAGACATATCAGTGTTGCATTCCATTGCGAATTGATATATATTCATATCTGAATCGAGAGACACTAAAGGTTTAATCTGAACCCGGAAGAGATAGTAATGTTAAATTCATAACATTTTTGATGAAGAGAATGATTATGACGGTGATATTGATAACATGATAATATAATATCAGCAGAGTAATAAGGCAGATGTGAAGCGTCCAAAAAGCAATATCATTCAATTTACTGATAAAATGAATTCAAAAATTAATCCATAAATATGGAAATTGAAATAACTAATGCGGTTGAAGTACTCAGTCAATTGAAATGATAATTTCGAGAAGCATATGTAACTCCATCTTGCGGTTAGTCCCTTATTATTTTTCATATTTCATTATTTAAGACAATATTAGTGATTAACCCTAATGTAAGACTTTGAATGTACAAAGTAAGAGCTAATATGAAAGGCTTAGAGTGAGTAGCAAACATTAATTACCATAGTGATTATTACAATGTTACTGATATCACAATTACCTGCATCCGCAAAAACGGAATATATGAGAGCGATTGAGTGAGAGTCTACTGGCTGCAAAAGGCTCCGCAAAGACCACTAAGAGACATGTCCATTTCGTATGCCATTGGGAATTAATACATTCATATCTAAATCAATAGACATATATATACATCAATATATATATATATATATATATATATATATATATATATATACATATATATATATACACACACACACACACACACACACACATATATATATATATATATATATATATATATATATATATATATATATATATATATATGTATTTATATATACATGCATACATATACATATATATATAGATACACGTTTGTATATTCATATTCATATTTATGTATAGATTGTTGAGGGTTTGGGTTATTTCTTCCGTTACTCCATCTAGTTCTTTTAAAATATCCTTTATATTTGATG
>BOPN01000839.1:45000-50000 GCA_017312705.2 Penaeus japonicus | reverse complement strand
TATTTACAGTTTTATTAGTTTTATCATTATATTATAGTATGGTATTGTAAAAGTCGAAACATTTGAAATCGATGATGTTACCTGCTGTTCTGGCTATTAATTTCCTTATCAAGACCTGCTTTCCAGCTAGATCAACAATATTACAAATATATATTCATCTATACCTATATCTATCTATATATACAAGTTTATTCTGTCCCACACAACTATATCTTTGATAAGGCAAAGACGTGGAGATGTGGCAATGTCTGGTGGAGTCGCCACTCCTTTGGCGAGGCGTCTCAATCGATTGCTTTCCATCCACAGAGGAACGAGAGGGCAGGGCAGGAAGGGGCCAGGATCCACCCTCACCTCCGCACTCACTTCACCAAATAGAAAAATCTCGCGTATTTTCTCCTTGGAGACCCACACGGGCTCAGCATGTTTGTCTCCCGAGAAATCGAGGAAGCTCTATGGAGTTCTTTCTAGTCTAGAAGCCATTCTACCGAGTTGCTCGACTGCTCACTCACCCATCAACGCGAGCGTCATTCTATTGCAACGTTTTTGATATTTTGCACATGGATATCAAGTTATTTCTGATGATTTAGATACAGTTGACTTCCCTTTCATGGACGGAAAATGCTATAGAAAATCCGTTGGCGTGGAATAAAAAAGGAAGATTTGCCTACATGATCACTAGGACAATGCAAGCTTTTCAAGGAAAAACTTGAAAATTTAATTAAATGCTATTACTGTTAAGTTCCAACATATATTTGAAAAATTATCCTTTTACTTATAAGTACTCAAATTGAAGAATTTTCCTTTATCTTTGCTTATTCTTTACATACTTAAAGTTTTCATCAGCAGTTTGTTCATTTTACTTATTTTTCATCTACTTTTTATGTGTATTTCCACTCGCTTTTATAATATATATATATATATATATATATATATATATATATATATATATATATATATATATATATATATATATATATATATATATATATATATATATATATGTGTGTGTGTGTGTGTGTGTGTGTGTGTATTCTTCTGTCTGCTTTGTCGAAACAGTCACACACACCCCTTCTCTCTGTCTCTTTGTGAACTAGGCAACCATTAAAGTGACCCGATCTCATGATCCTCTCGCCTTCCCTTCCCGTAAAGCCATGGACTCCCAGCGTCACAGGGATTCGATTGTCCTCCGCCGACGCCAGCACTTCCACGACCAGAAAACCCGCGGCAATGACGAACAGACCTTAGAACACGCCAATCCAACTCCTACTGTTCACGAATGTTTTCCATTCTGTCATTCTTATGACCTTTGGTAAAACAATATTTTGTTTATATTCAAAATGACCGTTAGAAAGTGCCTAATCAACACCCATGTATGTATAACAATTATTATTATCGATATTCAAATGATCAGTATATATCATGAGTGTTCAACAATTCCATCTTCTTATCAAGCATCTTTTCGAAATGTAAACATCCTAATTCTCTTGTCATCCCCATAGCACATAATGTATCCCTTGTTCATTTATCACGTCACCATCATGTGATCCACATGTCTCAAAATGTGTTTATTCAGATTCTTTCATGTTTTCCATAATGAAATGTTGAAAACGAAGTATGATTATACCAACATAAAACAGCTAAGCACTTGTTCGTAAGACCATGATTCTTTTTCGTCAGTTTGGGATAAGATATTGATTGAAACGAGTGAAAGAAGAATGAAGTGGCTCTTTGAATTTACAAGTTAAGGTTACCGTCTAATGAATCAAAAAGTTTCGTGTCTTTCTGGAATTAAGTGCCAGACTTTTATGAGTGTCTTATGTTATTTGTACTTGTGTTCTGTCCATGCTTTGTTGTGGCAAATTGGTTAGTGAACTTTGGCTGTTTTCTTTTTGAGGGAATAAGACATAAGGATACAGTATCAACTGAATGTAGAAAGTGTAGTCCCTTTATTAATAGTACTGAGCATATTAAAGTATTAGTTTACATACATGGTCCAGAAATAGTGGAAGCGTCACTCTGAATGGTTGGAATGGATGAGTCACATTTAAGAGCCGAGTCATTACTTCAAGAATATATGGAATCGTTCATTATAGAGATAAAAGCAAAGTCTCGCTGCAAAGTAATTAGGCAAATGTGAAGCGTCCTAAGAGCAATATCATTCATTTAAAAAGACAGTTTTTCTATCGTTGATGGCGACTTCATTGTGGATCTTTCAGTGATGGGCGTCATATTTTGCATTTGAGAAGGATTCAACATAATTATGATACGCTTTGTAAATAACTTTTGATATTAAGATAAAGATTGGAATGACTAATGTGTTTGAAGTACTCAGTCAATTTAAATAATACATTTGGAAAGCGATCAATTGGGCTATTTTTAATATCGTTTTATTTATTTTTCGATTTTGTTAACTTATAAGATATTTTAACATTTGGTTGAAACTTCACTCGTTCAAGGGAACGCCACATATAAAGATTTAGGAGTCAGCAGCAAACATCAATTGCCACTTAGATTATTACAATGTTATTAACATCACAACTACCTATAACCAACAGTTTAATTTGCTGCAGTCCAGCCACGAAAACTGAATAAATAAGAGCAATTGAGTGGTAGTCTACTGGCTGTAAAAGGCTCATGAAAGACCACTAAGAGACATCCGTGTTGCATTCCATTGCAAATTAATATATATTCATATCTGATTCCGGACACACTAATTAGAACCCGAAAGAGATAGTAATGTTAAATTCATAACATTTTTGATGAACAGAATGATTATGACGGTGATACTGATAACATGATAATATAATATTAGCAAAGTAATAAGGCAGATGTGAAGCGTCCAAAGAGCAATATCATTCAATTTACGAATAAAATGAAGTCAATGGTTAATATTACCTCACTAAAAGTCAGCTTTTGTATCCTTGCTGGCAACTTTATTCTGATTCTCTCCGTCATGGGTGTCACTTATGCATTTCAGTAGGATTTAACGTGATTATTCATGGTAAATTTTATAAATCAATTTAACATTAAAAATATGAAAATTGAAATGACTAATGTGTTTGAAGTACTCAGTCAATTAAAATAATAATTTTGGGAAGCTTAAACATTATCTTCGTCTTTAAAATATTTTAGTGCTTTTCCTTTCTTGATAAACAAATAAAAATAACCGTACTAGGAGAAAGTAAATATGAAAGGATTATAGTCAATATCAAATATTAATTACCATAGTGATTAGTAAAATTACCTACATTCAACAATTAAATTTGAAGAAGTCCAGCCGCAAAAATGGAATATATTGAAACAATTGCGAATTAATATATCTTCATATCTAAATCAATAGACATATATATATATATATATATATATATATATATATATATATATATATATGTCTATTTATATGAATATATTAATGTATTTATATATACATACATGCATACGTAGATATACATATATGAATCACAAAGACACAAACACAGTAGCGTGCACATAACAGATACAATAAAACACTGCCACTAAATGGAAGGAAAAACTCGCAACTTTTTAAAGAAAGTTCCTCATCAAGCATAAGTAATCCAAAAAATTAAAAGATTCATTTTTCTGGATTGCTTACGCCTGATGAAGAACTTTCTTTAAAGAGTTCGAAACGTCGCGAGTTTTTCCTTTCATTTAGTGGCAGTTCAATTACATATATACATACATATATATATATATATATATATATATATATATATATATATATATATATATATATATATATATATATATACATACAAACATATACGTTTGTATATTCATATTCATATTTATGCATATATTTATGTATAGACATGGATTTTACGTATATATGTATATGGTATATATAAGTATATAAGTACATAAGCACATATATTTGTATGTATATATGTATATACATACAGGTATATACATGTATGCGAACACATGTATGTGTATATATGTACAGTATATACAAATTCATATATGTATATATATATATATATATATATATATATATATATATATATATATATATATATATATATATATATATATATATATATACGAAATAATAAGTTTGGGAACTACTCGATACTTGTCATTACTACTTGAAGAAATTTTTTCTTTATTTGGATTTTTATAATTATATAAATCGTTAGCATTTGTATCAAAATGATAAAGTTTAATGTTTTGGAATCAGCAGTAAACATGGAATGCCATAGTGATTACCACAAATCTATGTCACAACATAATATATATATATATATTTATATATATATATATATATATATATATATATATATATATATATATATATATATATATATATATTATGCAAAAACCGATAAATATGTAAACTATAAAGTACTCAGTCAAATGAAATATATGTCTTGGTAAAATAGTTATATGAAGTTCGGAGGATTTTGTTCATGTATTTATTTTTGAACCACATAATTTCATACTTAAATTGTCATTTTTTTGTATTGTTTTTTAAAATTAGTCACAGATTAACATTATTGTGATGATAGTAACAATAGTAAACAGAGCAATAATAATGACAATGGTATCAATGTTAATAATGTACATATGTATGCATATATAAACATACACATACACACACACACACACATATATATATATATATATATATATATATATATATATATATATATATATATATATATATATATATATATATATATATATATATATATATAAACATGTGTGTGTGTGTGTGCATGTGTGCACATATATAGGTGTATATGTATTTAAACACACACACACACACATATATATATAGGTAGATAGATAGATAAAGATATATGTGTTTACATATATGAATATATATATATAGATAAATAGATAGATAAATGGATACATATATATATGTATGTATATCTATATAAAAGTATATATATATATATATACATATATATTTATATATGCACACACACACACACACACATATATATATATATATAAGTATATACTTAAACACACAC
>BOPN01000839.1:17500-25000 GCA_017312705.2 Penaeus japonicus | reverse complement strand
TCGTTTACCTTTTTGAAACATTTGCATTAATTTTAATTACAATAATTTTTTGATGTTTTATTAGTTTCAACACATGTATTTAGTCACTTCCTTATCAAGACCTGCTTCTCAGTTTGAATATATATATATGTATATATACAGTACATACACACATATATGTATATATATATATATATATATATATATATATATATATATATATATTGTGAGTACTGTATTCGTCAGAGTCAGATCATATCAAGTCATACACAAAGGCATAATCTCTATCTACCTTGAGATAATGTACGCTATCGATATTGATACCGTCGAGAGCCATACGGAACCGACAACTATCCCATATGATGTAATCATTATTAAGTCACCTTGATGTGGGCTATTGCAGGAACTTCCTATTAAGATCACATAAATAATGATAATAACGTAAGCTACAAAAATGGTTCCCGTAAGCTAAATCCTCTTATCGCTGTATGACGATCGCGTTCTCTTTAAGCTCCTTGATATATGAAATGGTGCTCATGTCTGCAACCGACACTTCCTTTCTCCCGGTTCTTTCCCCTCTCTATCGCCCTTGGCCAAGCGCCACAGCAGCCTTCGATACTTGAGTGCCAAAGGGCCAGCGTCCCCTCAGCAGGGGATAGGAATCGGTTTCATCGCTCCAATCCCAGGACATCAATGTCGGGGAATCGTAGAGTCCAGTGTCGTGCAGCCCACTAACACAGACCCCGCGCGACCGGAGAAGTTTATTCTAGATCTTTCATCCATGGGCGTCATATTTTGCATTTCAGAAGGATTCAGCATGATATCTATGATAAACTTAATAAACCACTTTCAGTATTAAAAAGTTGAAGATTGAAAGGACTAGTGTTTGAAGTGTTCAGTCAATTGAAATAATAAGTTTGGGAACTACCATATACCTAACTTCGTTCTTGTTTTGATATGAAATTTTGAAATCATATAAATCGTTAGCATTTGTATTAAAGTTAGTGAATTCGAATCAGTAGTAAACATGAGTTACCATAGTATCATAACTCTATATCACATCACCCACAGATATGAATGTATATATACGCATATACATATGATGAATATGTTATTGGTATATTATCACAATATATACATATATGTATAATGTACATGTGATGGGTATATATTATTCTAATTGTCACACATATGAATTAAAGGATGATATCAAAAACAGTAACTATATGTATATGTATATGTATATGTATATGTATATGTATATGTATATGTATATCTTCTGAATTGTAATATATTATATATATATATTTTGAATTGTAATGTATTATGTTTATATATATATATATATATATATATATATATATTTATATATAACATTATTTACAAAAATCAGGACACGAAATATACGCAATAGGGAAAGCTAAACCTACAACAAAGCTAACGAGATCTGATATAGACATTGAGAACACAAAGGAAACACTGACCACAGTATATGAATGAAAGTCACTAAGGTACTTGAAACATTGCCTACCTGGGACACTCCATTCAGAATGGAGTCGAAAGAGGAGGATGGTCTCCCGACACGAAACATGAACTGAATCTGTTGGATCTAAAAGGATCCTATTCTGAGGAGTTTAAGGCGAGATGCCAGCTAGGATAATACGAGGTCACTTCGAGGGCTCGGATGACCTCGCTCATTGGTCGAAGTACGGCTCGCAGCTTCCTCGTCCGAACAGGGTCTCAGGGTTGGTTCTGGAATCTTAGAGTCCGTTAGGAGTCAGGTCATGTGAGGTTGTACAGCTCGCCGTTGTAAAGTCAGGTGTTTATATTGGTATTGTAACTTTTGTAATTCCTTTCATTCCCATTTTGCGCCTGTTGATATACAATTAAGTACCTTGATAATATATATATATATATATATATATATATATATATATATTTACACACACATACATATATATACCTACCCATTCCCTTGGTTAGTATCTTTTACTTGCTTTTTTGTCTGTGGTCATTTGATTATTTTTTGTACTTTTTGTGTTTTTTAATTCTGTATTTTTATGTATTTTATAAGTTTGAATGTATTAGAATTAACTTTTCTCTGTTTTCTTTTTGTTATAGCACTGATGATGGAGATTGCATCTCCGAAACGTTTGTATTCTTCAAAATGAAGTTCTTCTCAGCCGTGTTGGTTTACCTCTTCGTTCTACGAATTCGTTTCCCACGGGACTCATCTATAACCCAGTACGTACAGGAAGATCGAAAAGAATTCTTTCCGCATCAAGAAAGTGGGAAAAGACTTGAAATTCCTTGAGACATGTAAATCTTATGGAATATTGCCCGATTTCATTAAATTTAGAGTGTATTGTCCCACATTCCAAACTACCAGGGCATATTGTTCATGGTGCTTCGGTCTTTTGGATTGGGAAATAAATAAACAAAAGAAAAAGATTCCTAACATCAAAAAGAAACTGGAGGATGATATCACTCTGTTCTCTTCCTCTATTTCTTACTTTGATTCCAAAGGCTTATTATCCATCAATGACAGAAACGTTGATAAGAAATTATGCAATGTTGATTTCAGACATAATAAGAAGCTAGCCAAACTAGGAATTGACCTAAACAAGAGAGTGGATAAGAATAAGGTTATTTTCAACTTTTCCGATAGAATACTATCAGAACAACAAACAGAAGCCCTTTCTTTAGGTCTTGACTATTGTATGCCACCAAGTACCATTTCCCATAACCAATTCTTTCTCTGTTTTGAAAAACTATGTCACACCATCAAAAACTGTGAGATTTATAAAGAAAGATGGAAACATATCACCAACAGCATTTCTACTGTGGCACATGATACTTACAAGAAATTCAAATGTCATACCAAGAACAATTGTAATCCACACCCCTTCCTTGCACCCTTAAAAATCTTAAAAGATGATAATAACATCGTCATCACTAAACCAGACAAGGGTTGTGGAGTTGTTATCCTAAACAAAGATAAATACCTTAATAAGCTTAAAACTATAGTTAATGACACTTCCAAATTCAAACCAATTATGTATGACACCGCTACTTATCTACTGAAACTGGAAGACAAACTAAACAGACTCTTGCGCTCGATAAGACATAGAGTCGTTATTTACTAATGTTCCTCTCAATGAAACCACTGATATAATCATAAACAAAACTACCTCATCACTCTTAAACTCGTATGGTCTAAACAAGACAACTTATAAGAAACTATTGGATATAACTGCTCACAATTCAGTGTTTACTTTTAATGACTCTATCTACACACAGATAGACGGTGTAGCAATGGGATCGCCACTTGGCCCTTGTTATGCAAACACTTTCCTTTGCCATCATGAAAAAGCTTGGTTGAATAATTGTCCTGAGAATTTCAAACCTATTTCATATGATACTTTCTTACTCTTTAATGACCCCTCTCACATTAACCCTTTCCTTACATACTTGAATTCACAACATCCCAATATTAAATTCACTTGTGAAATTGAACAAAATAAGGAACTATCATTCCTTGATACCTGCATAAGTTTTCGTAATAACTGCTTCTTCACCAGTGCTTACAGGAAACCCACATTCACTGGCCTTGGACTTCACTATCTAAGCTATATTCCCCATATTTACAAGCTAAACAACCTTACAACACTTATTAACTGAGCATATAACATCTGTTCTACTTGGACCAGTTTTCATAAAGAAATTTCATTCTTAAAGGATTATTTCACTACAAATGGGTACCCATCTTACCTATTTTATAAAGCACTACGTAATTTCCTGTGTCAGAAATTCCACCCGAAACCTGTACTAACCACAGTCAACAAAGACATTAAATATATAAAACTTCCATATATGGGCAGTCTTAGTTTTGATCTTAGAAAATCATTAAATAAAATTCTCAGACAATGCTATCCTCAGATCTGTTTTCGGTTTGTTTTTTACAATTCTAATACTATCGGAAATTTCATTAGGAAAAGAGAAAAGTGCGACTCTGAATTAAGTTCGAATGTGGTTTACCTTTTTACTTGTCCTAGCTGTCAGGCTAGGTACGTGGGTTCAACCTCACGATGGCTCCGTCACCGCATTCTCGAACACAAAGGCAAGTCAATCAGGACAGGCCTACAGCTGAGTAAACCATCCTTCTCAGCAATTAGAGAACACTCTTCCCTCCACAATCACCCTTTTAGCAATACTGATTTTAAAATCACTTAAGTCACTTCACATCTTAACTATGAAACCAGAACTAAAACAACAGTATATATATATATATTTACACACACATACATATATATACCTACCCTTTCCCTTGGTAAGTATCTTTTACTTGCTTTTTTGTCTGTGGTCATTCGATTATTTTTTGTACTTTTTGTGTTTTTTAATTCTGTATTTTTATGTATTTTATAAGTTTGAATGTATTAGAATTAACTTTTCTCTGTTTTCTATTTGTTATAGCACTGATGATGGAGATTGCATCTCCGAAACGTTTGTATTCTTCAAAATGAAGTTCTTCTCAGCCGTGTTGGTTTACCTCTTCGTTCTACGAATTCGTTTCCCACGGGACTCATCTATAACACACACACATATATATATATATATATATATAACCCAGTATAACCCAGTATACATACATACGTATATATATATATATATATATATCTGCTTATAACTAACGAAAATAATGCATGTATATGATATTTTATAAACGATTATATTTACTGTTTTATTAGTTTTATCATATGAGTTTTATCATTATATTATTGTATGGTATTGTAAAACTCGAAACGTTTGAAATCAATGATGTTGTCTGCTGTTCTGGCTATTAATATCCTTATCAAGACCTGCTTTCCAGCTAGGTCAACAATATTACAAATATATGTTCATCTATACATATATCTATATATATATACTTGTATATTCTGTCCCACACACAACTATATCTTTGATAAGTCAAAGACGTGGAGATGTGGCAATGTCTGGTGGAGTCGCCACTCCTTTGGCGAGGCGTCTCAATTGATGGCTTTCCATTCACAGAGGAACGAGAGGGCAGGGCAGGAAGGGGCCAGGATCCACCCTCACCTCCGCACTCACTTCACCAAATAGAAAAATCTCGCGTATTTTCTCCTTGGAGACGGGAACAGCATGTTTGTCTCCCGAGAAATCGAGGAAGCTCTATGGAGTTCTTTCTAGTCTAGAAGCCATTCTACCGAGTTGCTCGACTGCTCACTCACCCATCAACGCGAGCGTCATTCTATTGCAACGTTTTTGATATTTTGCACATGGATATCAAGTTATTTCTGATGATTTAGATACAGTTGACTTCCCTTTCATGGACGGAAAATGCTATAGAAAATCCGTTGGCATGGAATAAAAAAGGAGGATTTGCCTAAATGATCACTAGGACAATGCAAGCTTTTCAAGGAAAAACTTGAAACTTTAATTAAATGCTATAACTGTTAAGTTCCAACATATATTTGAAAAAAATTCCTTTTACTTATAAGTACTCAAATTGAAGAATTTTCCTTTATCTTTGCTTATTCTTTACATACTTAAAGTTTTCATCAGCAGTTTGTTCATTTTACTTATTTTTCATCTACTTTTTTATGTGTATTTCCACTCGCTTTTATAATATATATATATATATATATATATATATATATATATATATATATATATATATATATATATATATATATATATATATATATATATATATATATATATATATATATATATATATATATGTGTGTGTGTTGTGTGTGTGTGTGTGTATTCTTCTGTCTGCTTTGTCGAAACAGTCACACACACCCTTTCTCTCTGTCTCTTTGTGAACTAGACAACCATTAAAGTGACCCGTTCTCATGATCCTCTCGCCTTCCCTTCCCGTAAAGCCATGGACTCCCAGCGTCACAGGGATTCGATTGTCCTCCGCCGACGCCAGCACTTCCACGACCAGAAAACCCGCGGCAATGACGAACAGACCTTAGAACACGCCAATCCAACCCTTACTGCTCGCGAATGTTTTCCATTCTGTAATTCTTAGGTCCATGGGTATAACAATGTTTTGTTTATACTCAAAATGACCGTTAGAAAGTACCTAATCAATACCGATGTATGTGTAACAATTATTATGATCGATATTCAAATGATCAGTATATTTCATGAGTGTTCAACAATTCCATCTTCTTATCAAGCATCTTTTCGAATTGTAAACATCCTAATTCTCTTGTCATCCCCATAGCACATAATGTATCCCTTGTTCATTTATCACGTCACCATCATGTGATCCACATGTCTCAAAAATTGTGTTCATTCAAATTCTCTTATGTTTTCCATAATGAAATGTTGAAAACGAAGTGTGATTATACCAACATAAAACAACTAAGCACTTGTTCGTAAGACCATGATTCTTTTTCGTCAGTTTGGGATAAGATATTGATTCAAACGAGTGAAAGAAGAATGAAGTGGCTCTTTAAATTTACAAGTTAAGGTTACCGTCTAATGAATCAAATAGTTTCGTGTCTTTCTTGAATGAAGTGCCAGACTTTTATGAGTGTCTTATGTTATTTGTACTTGTGTTCTGTCCATGCTTTATTGTGGCAAATTGGTTAGTGAACTTTGGTTGATTTCTTTTTGAGGGAATAAGACACAAGGATACAGTATCAACTGAATGTAGAAAGTGTAGTCCCTTTATTAATAGTACTGAGCATATTAAAGTATTAGTTTACATACATGGTCCAGAAATAGTGGAAGCATCACTCTGAATGGTTGGAATGGATGAGTCACATTTAAGACCCGAGTCATTACTTCAAGAATATATGGAATCATTCTTTCTAGAGATAAAAGCAAAGTCTCGCTGCCAAGTAATTAGGCAAATGTGAAGCGTCCTAAGAGCAATATCATTCAATTTAAAGACAGCTTTTCTATCGTTGATGGCGACTTCATTGTGGATCTTTCAGTGATGGGCGTCATATTTTGCATTTGAGAAGGATTCAGCATAATTATGATACGCTTTGTAAATAACTTTTGATATTAAGATAAAGATTGGAATGACTAATGTGTTTGAAGTACTCAGTCAATTTAAATAATAGATTTGGAAAGCGACCGATTGGTCCATTTTCGATATCGCTTTATTTATTTTTCGATTTTGTTAACTTATAAGATATTTTAACATTTGGTTGAAACTTCACTCGTTCAAGGGAACGCCACATATAAAGATTTAGGAGTTAGCAGCAAACATCAATTACCACTAAGATTATTACAATGTTATTAACATCACAACTACCTACATCCAGCAGTTCAATTTGCTGCAGTCCAGCCACGAAAACTGAATAAATAAGAGCAATTGAGTGGGTCTACTGGCTGCAAAGGGCTCATGAAAGACCACTTAGGGATATGCGTGTTGCATTCCATTGCAAATTAATCCATATTCATATCTGAATCCGGACACACTAATTTGAACCCGAAAGATGTAGAAATGTTAAATTCATAACATTTTTGATG
>BOPN01000839.1:0-12500 GCA_017312705.2 Penaeus japonicus | reverse complement strand
CAGCTCGGAAATCACAGCCACCGCATTCCTGCCCACCGTGAAAAACAGCCGCAACCAATTCACTTTGCCACAGGAGATAATTTTGATTACAATAAAGACCTTACAATGAATGAGCTTGTCCGAGCCCTAGAAGCCTGTAGAGGAACATCCCCAGGACCCGATGAGATTCGATATGAGATGATAAAGCATCTTAATCATGATGACATGATTAAGTTGCTAGAAGTGTACAATGATATTTGGAAAAGCCAGACTTTTCCAAATTCATGGCACTTCGCCCACATCATTCCCATATTGAAAGGAGGGGGAAATCCCAGATCCGCCATCTCTTACCGCCCAATTGCGTTGACAAGTTGCTTATGCAAGGTCATGGAAAGAATTGTTAATAGTATATTATTGCATTTTTTAAATACCAGAAATTTACTAGTTGACGAGCAGTGCGGCTTCCGAAAGGGACGTCAAACTCTCGATCAGCTAGTAAAACTGGAAAGTCATATTCATATGAGGTATTTGCCAAAAAGCATTTTTTGATATCAGTATTTTTAGACATTGAAAAAGCCTACGACATGACTTGGCGACATGGCCTACTCAAAAAACTTTATGCTTTCGGATTACGTGGAAACTTGCCTTGTTTCATCCAAAATTTCATTTCTGACAGAACGTTTTCTGTCAAATTGTTTTCTGACAATGTCACTTTCTCGGACATTTTTGTCCAGGCAAACGGGGTCCCACAAGGAAGTGTCTTGTCTCCAACATTATTTCTGTGTATAATAAATGACATTTTACCATCTCCTCCTCGGAATCTTAAATACTCACTGTACGCCGATGATTGTGCATTATGGCACTCCAGCAATAATGCAGAGTTCTCGGCAAATCAGATCCAATTGGCACTGGATATGATTCATAACTGGGGCCTCCAGTGGGGTTTTAAGTTTTCCATTAAAAAGAGTATTGGCGTGGTTTTTACACATAGGAGAAAGCCCAACATCAGGCTAACTCTAGACAACCACCCAATACCTATTCAAAATTCTAGCTTAGACTTCTGGTCTACTTTTTGATAGTAGATTGAATTGGAAAGACCATATTGGTCAGTTAGTAATGAATGTCAAAAAGCACTCAATTTATTAAAGTGCATTTCTGGACACAAATGGGGAGCTGATAGAAAGTCTTTACTGATGTTATATAAATCCCTGATTAGATCTAAAGTAGATTATGGGTCAATCGTGTATGGCTCGGCAACGAGCTCAACTCTGAAAGGTTTGAATGTTGTGCAGAATGTGTGTTTACGCGTCTGTCTTGAGGCCCTTAAGTGCAATTTCGCACCGAGCGCCTAGAGGCAGAGTCGGGAGTACCTCCGTCTTAAACGCGGCCAGCTTGAGCTGACTTATGCCGCCAAGGTAGCCAGGCAGCCCCAACATCCCAACAGGGATGTTTTGCGCCGGCAGTTAGGGCCCCAGTATCGCGGCGGGAAGCCGCTGGGCAATAGACTCCATGACCTCACAGATAAAGTCGGTATAGATCTCTCTACCATCGATACCCTGGTTCAATCAAATATAGCACCATGGGAGACACCCAATTTTTCTACTGTTGTAGACTGGCTACCATCAGCCAAAGCCACGGTGTCGGAGGTGGAGGTACGCCAGAGGTTCAGAGAGATCCTAATTAAACATCTTTCCTTTTTTCATTTATATACCGACGGGTCCAAGACAGACGAGTGTGTGGGAGCGGGTGTATGGTCGACTGAATGTCAGTTGAGATTTCGATTGCCGAATCATACATCGATCTTTCTTGCCGAACTTTTTGCAATAGATAAAGTTCAATTAAAGCCATTAAATCACTAGAAACCACCTATAATGAAATACAGGGTAATATCATTCGTAAAATGCATAGTGCCAATAAATCAATCAAACTGATATGGGTACCTGGACACTCGGGTATCCATGGTAATGAACAGGCTGACAAACTAGCCGGGTCGACTGGCGATCTGGAGCCTGGTATTATCCGCACAGATCTCAGGTGTTTTGTCTCTTTTATAAAAGCAAAAATCCATCTCCTGTGGCAGAGTGAGTGGACCGACCTCACAATAACCAACAAAACAAAAGAAAAAATAGAAATATGGGACACAGCCCATAGAAAAGATAGAAGGGAGGAGGTGGTGTTGGCCCGCCTAAGGGTAAATACAACAAGAATGACCCATCTCACTCCCTACATAGATAAAAGATTCCCTCCGCAATGCCAACAATGCAATAGCAACCTATCCATAAATCATATATTAACAACATGCCATAATTTCAATAACCAAAGACAAAAAATTAAAAATTATTTACAAACCAAAAATATAGCATTTAATATTAAAAATTTATTATGTGACAAGGAAAAAATAGTCAGTAAAGTAATCACTTTTCTAAAGGAGACAAAACTTTATGACTTTATATAGATTGATAAAATAAAATGGAATCATTGGCTTAATAACCTTGGCCTGTGCCGCTGGTTGATAGCCAATAAATCCAACAAGCAAACGTAGCATAATCAATTTTACGTTAATGATATTTTTCATGTGATTAGTAAACTTGATAGTAATTACCGACCATTTTACGAAACCTTACGTGCACAAAGTAAGAATAATTGTAAGAGGCCTAGAGTCAGTAGCAAACATGAATTACCATAGTGATTATTACAATGTTACTAACATCACAAACACCTGCATCCGCAGTTAAATCTGAAGGAGTCCAGCCGCAAAAACGGAATATATGAGAGCGATTGAGTGAGAGTCTACTGGCTGCAAAAGGCTCAGCAAAGACCACTAAGAGACGGGTCCATTTCGTATGCCATTGGGAATTAATACATTCATATCTAAATCAATAGACATATATATGTATATATATGTATATATATATATATATATATGTATATATATATATATATATATATATACATACATGTCTATTTATATATATTTATATGTATTTATATATACATATATATATATATACAAATATGTAAATATACGGTTGTATATTCATATTCATATTTATGTATAGATAGATATTTTATTTATATATAGAGAGAGAGATGTATATATATATATATATATATATATATATATATATATATATATATATATATATATATATAATACGTATTTTTTCTATTGACGAATACATCAATAATCCCCCCTCAAAAAAAAAAAAAAAAAAAAAAAAAAAGAAAGAAAAAATAAAAACAATCCCTGGACAAATCTACCTGAGGTTACGGAATCTTTAGCGAAAGTCCAGCAACGGGATGTGGTATGCGCATGCTAACACCCGCGACATACATGCATATAGACAGAAACACTCTCCCACATACACACATGGATCTTTCTTGCGTGCGTGTGTGAGTGTGTCTGTCCTGTTAAAATCCTGTGTCAGGAGTGGGATTCGAACCCACGCCCGGAAGACCGGACTGCGACCTGAACGCAGCGCCTTGGACCGCTCGGCCATCCTGACTTATGAACTCCTGGTTTCAAATTAAAAAAAACTTCAAAAGCAAGACGAAGAAGAAAATGCAAGGCAAGTTAAGAAGAGTCACAGAAATGGTAATGGAGATAACAATAGTAATGGTGATATCCATTAAAGTGGTAATGGAAATATTGATAATGATGATAATCGCAAGACAGGTAATAGTAGTAGTAGGAAATGATAATGAAAATACCAATAATATTAACAATAACAGTAATAGGGTAATGATAATGATGGAAGTGATTATGACAATCATACTGATAATGATGATAGTAATGATAATGATAATAGCAATATTAACAATAATTATTATGTCTATCCCTAATACCGTAGTTACCGAGGAAAGGTTATTTCCTATAGTGGACTGCTGGGTCCAGTTTCTAAAATTTCAGTATAGAAAATAGATCCTAAGTCTACTAGCTGCAAAAGGCTCATCAAAGACCACTGAGAGACATATCAATATTCCATTGCGAATTAATATATATTCATATCTGAATCGGGAGACACTAAAGGTTTAATCTGAACCCGGAAGAGATAGTAATGTTAAATTCATAACATTTTTGATGAAGAGAATGATTATGACGGTGATATTGATAACATGATAATATAATACCAGCAGAGTAATAAGGCAGATGTGAAGCGTCCAAAAAGCAATATCATTCAATTTACTGATAAAATGAATTCATAAATATGAAGATTGAAATAAATAATGCGTTTGAAGTACTCAGTCAATTGAAATAATAATTTTGAGAAGCCTATGTAACAGCATCTTGCCTTTATTACTTTATTATTTTTCATATTTCATTATTTAAGACAATATTAGTGATTAACCCTAATGTAAGACTTTGAATGTACAAAGTAAGAGCTAATATGAAAGGCTTAGAGTGAGTAGCAAACATTAATTACCATAGTGATTATTACAATGTCACTGATATCACAATTACCTGCATCCGCAAAAACGGAATATATGAGAGCGATTGAGTGAGTCTACTGGCTGCAAAAGGCTCCGCAAAGACCACTAAGAGACATGTCCATTTCGTATGCCATTGGGAATTAATACATTCATTTCTAAATCAATAGACATATATATACATCAATATATATATATATATATACATATATATATATGCACACACACACACACACACACACACATATATATATATATATATATATATATATATATGTATTTATATATACATGCATACATATACATATATATAGATACACGATTGTATATTCATATTCATATTTATGTATAGATTGTTGAGGGTTTGGGTTATTTCTTCCGTTACTCCATCTAGTTCTTTCAAAATATCCTTTATATTTGATGGCTTATCCAAGGTCTTATAATAAACACCAATATATTCGCACTATAAACATATATTCACAAATATATACAACATACTAAAGTAAAATAAAATGCGATACAATAATAGGGGCATAATTCCAAGGAGAGTGGCAAAAGGGCGCCTCTGTGGACAGCGCAATCTTCCACGAGTTTTCAGTAATATCGAAGACTATAAGTGGACAGCCTTCTTACAATATTCAGCACTCTCAATTGCAGGAATAAAAATAAAGAACAGCAGCCACCAGCTCAACCACGACAGATCGTAATGTCGGGGTCAGCAATCACTTGCAGGTGTTCACAAGGGTTTTCGGTAATAATAGGAGGTGAGGTGGTGCGGAGATCGGAGCTAAGTGAGGTGGTTAGAGCTTGAGCGGCTAGCCAGCTAACCTCGCTTTGAAGCTTCAAAACTGATTCAAAGCTGAACTACAAAATTCATACGAACACTCATGAACACACACACTCAACACACGCACTCATTTATAGTTTATAACGTATATACATTACATTGTGTCATACAGTGAAAATAAACCCTGTACATACATACATATATATATATATATATATATATATATATATATATATATATATATATATATGTGTGTATGTATGTATGTATGTTTATATATAATACGTTTTTCTTTGTATTGACGAATATATCATTAACAAAACCCTCTTTAAAAAAAGAAAGAAAAAAATATAACAATGCTTGGGCAAAGTTATCTGAATGTCCAGCAACGGGATGTGGTATGCGCATGCTAACACCCGCGACATACATGCATATAGACAGAAACACTCTCCCACATACACACATGGATCTTTCTTGCGTGCGTGTGTGAGTGTGTCTGTCCTGTTAAAATCCTGTGTCAGGAGTGGGATTCGAACCCACGCCCGGAAGACCGGACTGCGACCTGAACGCAGCGCCTTGGACCGCTCGGCCATCCTGACTTATCTTATTCTACTTTGATATAAAAGAAAACTCAAAAGGAAGACGAAGAAGAAAATGCAAGGCAAAGTAAGACTAGTCACAGAAATGATAATGATGATAAAAATAGTAATGATGATATCCATTAAAGTGGTAATGGAAAATTGATAATGGTTATAACCATGATGATAATCGCAAGACAGGTAATAGTAGTAGTAGTAGGAAATGATAATGGTAATGAAAATACCAATAATATTAACAATAACAGTAATAGGGTAATGATAATGATGGTGATGGAAGTGATTATGACAATCAAACTAATAATAATGATAGTAATGATAATGATAATAGCGATAATGTCAATAATTATGATAAGTCTATCACTAATACCGTAGTTACCGAGGAAAGCTTATTTCCTACAGTGGACTGCTGGGTCCAGTTTCTAAATTTCAATATAGAAAAGAAACAACATTTCGACCCTATTTTGTCTTCGGTCACTAACTGCTTCTTCCTGACTGCTTCCGCCTGGAAACCCCGGCGCCACACAGCCCTGAGCTCAGAAGAGGATGAAGTGTTGATCCGGATGAGCGGAGTGTGGCTGACGAGAGAAACCCATACGACCCCAACCAGAAAGATCTCAACCACTTGGTCAGAGACCTTGGTCTCACAGCGTCTGTTGCCAAGCCCTTGACGTCCAGACTCAAGCAGTGGCGCTGGTTATGAAAGCGTGCATGTTGCAAATCAGAAAAGCGTCGCCAGCCTTTTTCACGCTTCTTCGCCCGTTGAGATGAGCTTTGCTTCTGCCACGATGTGACAGGTAAATTTCAGAAATATTGTTATCCTGGACAGAAAAGCAAAGTTTGAAGGAAATATTGGCCATATTCTTTCCTTCTAGGCGCTAGCAAATAGGAAGTAACAGTTGCTACCTAAGGACAACATAATCATCACCATGTTTTAAGAGAATCTGTTATTAGAATTACACAGGGAAAGCAGGCTACGAATGATAACTATAAATAAAGATAAATAAACAGGTAGATATTGATGTTTAACACACACATACACACTCACACACACACACATATATATGTGTGTGTGTGTGTGATGGCGACTTTATTCTAATCTTTCAGCCATGGGCGTCATATTTCACATTTCAGAAGGATTCAGCATGATATGTATGATGAACTTAATATACCACTTTTGATATTAAAATGTTGAAGATTGAAAGGACTAGTGTGTTTGAAGTGCTCAGTCAATTGAAATAATAAATTTGGGAATTGCTTAATACGTATAACTCTGAAAGGATTGAATGTTGTGCAGAATGCATGGTTACGCGTCTGTCTTGGAGCCCTTAAGTGCACTCGCATTGAGCGCCTAGAGGTAGAGTCGGGAGTACCTCCCCTCCGTCTTAGACCCGACCAGCTTGCGCTGACTTACGCCGCTAAGATCGCCAGGCAGCCCCAACATCCTAACAGGGATGTTTTGCGCCGGCTGATAGGCCCACAGCACCGCGGCGGAAAACCTCTGTGCAATGGACTCCATGACCTCACAGATAAAGTCGGTATAGATCTCTCTACCATCGATACCCTGGTTGTCAAATATAGAACCGTGGGAGACCCCCAATTTCACCACCGTATTGAACTGGCTACCATCAGCCAAAGCCACGGTGTCGGAGGTGGAGGTACGCCAGCGGTTCAGAGAGATCCTAATTAAACATCTTTCCTTTTTTCATTTATATACCGACGGGTCCAAGACAGACGAGTGTGTGGGAGCGGGTGTATGGTCGACTGAATGTCAGTTGAGATTTCGATTGCCGAATCATACATCGATCTTTCTGCTAGCCATAACCTCGCTTTTGGAAGCTTCAAAATCCGATTCAAAGCTGAACTACAAAATTCATACGAACACTCATGGAATACACACACTCAACACACGCACTCATTTATAGTTTATAACGTATATACATTACATTGTGTCATACAGTGAAAATAAACCCTGTACATACATACATATATATATATATATATATATATATATATATATATATATATATATATATATGTGTGTATGTATGTATGTATGTTTATATATAATACGTTTTTCTTTGTATTGACGAATATATCATTAACAAAACCCTCTTTAAAAAAAGAAAGAAAAAAATATAACAATGCTTGGGCAAAGTTATCTGAATGTCCAAAAGCAACGGATGTGGTCTGCGCATGCTAACACCCGCGACATACATGCATATAGAGAGAAACACTCTCCCACATACACACATGAATCTTTCTTGCGTGCGTGTATGAGTGTGTCTGTCCTGTTAAAATCCTGTGTCAGGAGTGGAATTCGAACCCACGCCCGGAAGACCGGACTGCGACCTGAACGCAGCGCCTTGGACCGCTCGGCCATCCTGACTTATCTTATTCTACTTTGATATAAAAGAAAACTCAAAAGCAAGAAGAAGAAAATGCAAGGCAAAGTAAGAATAGTCACAGAAATGATAAGGATGATAAAAATAGTAATGATGATATCCATTAAAGTGGTAATGGAAAATTGATAATGGTTATAACCATGATGATAATCGCAAGACAGGTAATTGTAGTAGTAGTGGGAAATGATAATGGTAATGAAAATACCAATAATATTAACAATAACAGTAATAGGGTAATGATAATGATGGTGATGGAAGTGATTATGACAATCAAACTAATAATAATGATAGTAATGATAATGATAATAGCGATAATGTCAATAATTATGATAAGCTCATCCCTAATACCGTAGTTACCGAGGAAAGTTTTCCTATAGTGGACTGCTGGGTCCACTTTCTAAATTTCCATATAGAAAAGAAACAACATTTCGACCCTATTTTGTCTTCGGTCACTAAGTGCTTTTCCTGACGTCGCCTGGAAACCCCGGCGCCACACAGCCCTGAGCTCAGAAGAGGATGAAGTGTTGATCCGGATGAGCGGAGTGTGGCTGACGAGAGAAACCCATACGACCTCAACCAGAAAGATCTCAACCACTTGGTCAGAGACCTTGGTCTCACAGCGTCTGTTGCCAAGCCCTTGACGTCCAGACTCAAGCAGTGGCGCTGGTTATGAAAGCGTGCATGTTGCAAATCAGAAAAAGCGTCGCCAGCATTTTTCACGCTTCTTCGCCCGTTGAGATGAGCTTTACTTCTGCCCCGATGTGGTAAATTTTAGAAATATTGTTATCCTGGACAGAAAAGCAAAGTTTGAAGGAAATATTGGCCATATTCTTTGCTTCTAGGCGCTAGCAAATAGGAAGTAACAGTTGCTACCCAAGATCAACATAATCTTCACCATCCTTTAAGAGAATCTGTTATTAGAATTACACCGGGAAAGCAGGCTACGAAATCGATAAATATAAATAAAGATAAATAAACAGATAGATATTGATGTTTAACACACACATACACACTCACACACACACGCACACACATACATACATATATATATATATATATGATGGCGACTTTGAAGTTGAAGATTGAAAGGACGAGTGTGTGTGAAGTGCTCAGTCAATTGAAATAATAAATTTGGGAACTACTAGACTAGTATCAAACATGTTGCCAACTTAGCGCTTTTGGCGCTAAATCTAGCTCTTTTTCGGGGTTATTTAGCGCTTAAATTTATCATTTAGCGCCTTAGCGCCTTTAGCTTTTTGTACATTTAGCTCCAAATTTAGCGCCTATAGCTCATTACAGTTGCTCTTTATCATGTACTTTTTATATTTTCATTTTTTTATTAATTCATTTGTTTTTTTATTTAGTTAGTTTTAGCTACCACGTAATGTCAGTACCCCAGACGCTTGATGTAATGCATTTTGTGACAAACATACGTAAAATAAATACCTCTATAGGTGTGTAATGCTTTGTTTTATCAATAAAATAAAATCAGCATGGTGCGGGGAGAACGTCGAACCTCCAAGTTGCACAGTTGCGTGTGTTGCTGCCATTCCAGTCTGAAATGCTAGGTAGTTAAGTTAAACAATATTGTACTACCTTTTTCATTGGATACTGTTATCATTAGTAATTTCACAGACGCGACGTACGTTTCTGGACATTTTGCCTCAGCTTCTCAAGTGTAAACCCGCCGCGGTACGTCGATAATTTTGCTCGTAGCTACGCTTACTTCACGTACATGTCGCAATTCGATGGTTGCCTAGCTTTCTACAAGCAACAATGAGCAAAAAGTACGCACAACATTTTAGAGCAGAGTGGTTAAAAGACCCAAATTATGAGAAATGGTTGCGGAGAGTAGAAGGTGATGATACGAAATGTGTTTGTAAGTACTGTCATTGCACACTGTCTGCAAAACGTAGTGACATTGATAGACACAGACAGACATTAAAACATAAGAAAGCAGAGAAACCTTTCAGTACCGAAAGACAAGGCACAATACCATTTGAAAAAGTGAGTAGTGACACACATGTGACTGAAGGAAATGTATCCCTATTCATTGCAGAACACTGTTCATTACGTGTTGTTGATCACCTCAGTGAGCTGTGCAAAGTAAGATTTGCAGATAGTAAGGGATGCAAGGATTTCAAGCTAAAGAGGACAAAGTGCAGTGCTATTGTGTGCAACGTGCTTGCTCCACACTTCAGCAGTGATTTGAAAGATGACATTGGTGATCAAAAGTTCAGTCTCTTAATTGATGAGAGTAATGACATTACAGTAACCAAGCTACTAGGAATTGCTATTAGATTTTACTCAAGAAGTAAGAAAAAAATTGTAGTGACATTTTTGGACCTTGTTGAACTCCCAGACTGTGATTCTACTGGAATATGTGATGCCTTGAAAAGATCCTTGAAAAATAATGGACTGGAGTTACAAAAGCTCACTGCTATAGGGACTGATAATGCTTCTGTTATGACGGGAGTTAACAGTGGAGTGTATGCAAAACTCAAAACAGAAGTTCCTCATCTCATCCTTATTAAGTGTGTCTGCCATTCTTTGCAGTTAGCTGTGTCTCATGCAACAGCTCAGTGCCTCCCTAGAAACCTAGACTTTTTGATTAAAGAGACTTATAATTGGTTTTCCCACTCTGCTATCCGCCAAGCTAGATACAAGGAAATATTTTCTCTGATAAATGATGGTCAAGCTCCACTTAAATTAATTCACCTGAGCCAGACTCGATGGCTTTCAGTTGAATCGGCAATAGTCAGAATTTTGCAACAATGGCTTGAACTTAAGACTCACTTTGGCATGGCAAGACATGGTGAAAAGTGTTACACAGCTGAGATCCTGTATGGAATGTTTTGTGACAAGGAAAACTATGCATTCCTTGTATTTCTGAAACATATTCTGGGAGAAGTTCAGCGAGTTAATAAGAAATTTGAAGCAGAGGTACAAGATCCAACGAAACTACTGAGTGACCTTCTTCATCTTATTGATTCTATGAAGTCAAAGGTCCTCATCCCAGGTAAAACATTAAAGGCAGGGGAGTTGATTGAAAGCTACTTGGACCCACGTCCTTACTTGGGATATGAGTTTGAAAAGGAGATGTCAGAATGCAAATTTCCTCATGAAAAACAAATAAGACAAAGATGTGTAAGTTTTGTTGTGGAGCTAATCAAACAGCTTGAGCAACGTCTGCCTGACAATGTTCAAGTCTTGCAGTCAATGTCCTTACTGAGTGCAGGTGAATGCTTGCAACCCATAAAGCCTGGAATAATAGATCTAGCAAAGATGTTCACTGAGAGTGATGAAATTTTGACACGAATTGACTTCCAGTGGAGAAATCTACATAAAATACTGTGGAAGAAAAATACTGACACATCAGAACTCTGGGCTGAAATATCTTCGCACACAGATGCAACTGGAGAAAACCCCTTCAGTGATCTTGCAGAATTGGCTTTGACTGTCCTAACACTACCTCACTCGAATGCAGATGTGGAACGCATCTTCAGTCACATGAATATCGTGAAGTCAAAGCTACGAAATCGGCTGAGTATCAAAAGCTTAAATGCGTTGCTGACTATTAGATATGGACTACGAAGAAATGGAAGCTGCTGCTATGATTACAAACTGCCTAAGGAAGTACTTCAAAGTATTGGAACACTTAAAGCATACGAGTCATCACAATCTCCAGCAGGATGCTCACACACACAACCACAGCAGAGTGCCGCCACAGACGAAGAGATTGGAGACTGGGAGCTGGCAGATTTGGAGTAAAAGTGAGTATTTTGCTGTGAATCCATTATATTTTATGCTACATATATTTCAGCATTAAAAATTAGGTGAAAGGACAGTTAATGGGGATACTACACAACTTTGCGAAATTTAGCGCTTTTTTAGCGCTTTTTAGGGGTGGACATAGCGCCTTTTCAAATTACGAGTTGGCAACTCTGGTAACTAGATCATTCCACTTAGTTGTAATTCAACTTATTTTTAGACAATATATAGTGATGAAATAAAAATCCTTAAAGTATGCGAGTTACTAAGTAGATGAAGATTGACATTTTTGTGGTGATAGTAATAGCAGTAAACAGAGCAATAATAGTGACAGTCATAATAATGTCAATACGATCAGTACAACTACCTTTACCCTATGGTTAAGTTGATATATAGTCTAGTAGTAGATATGGAATATACGAGAGTAGTCGAAGGGTAGTCTACTAGCTGCCAAAAACTCTACAAAGGCAACCAAGAGGCATATCAGTATTGTAATAAATTATATAAGTACACTGATGTATATATATATGTATA
>BOPN01000838.1:393186-395625 GCA_017312705.2 Penaeus japonicus | reverse complement strand
TTAACAGATCGTGACATAAAAAGATGGTTGCATGCTAGTCAGTGAAAGGATTCAGTTCTGATTAGTACGAAATGTCACCTGCACTATAATTACAAAGCCCGACGTAATCCCACTCCCTAACTGGCTAGAACGCTGTAGCACGCACAGTGAAACACGCAAATATAGGCAATAAAGCCAGCACTACGTAGGAAATAAATAAATAAATATATACAAATATAGACGCGTGCATGGATATGCATACACAAACAAGTCAATGCATACGAACACACACACACACACACATCAACAAACACACACACACACACAAATAAACAAACAAACACACACACACACACAAATAAACAAACAAACAAACAAACATATATATACACGTAAAAACGACAAAAAAAACAAAAAAAAAACAATATCCAAATCAACAACGATAGCAATTTCAGGACTTTCTCGAAGAAGACTCCGGCGACGCAGAAGAGGAGAAAGGACACGCGTGCAATGCCCCGGCAGCGTGAGTGAGTCTCGTCCTTGTGACAGTCGCATCCCTCCCCCGTGGGCGTCCGGCCAGAACCAGTGCCACCTCCCTGGCGATCCGAGGCACTGGCTCTGGTCACGTGATCACGTCGTAAAGCGCCCGCGTTCCCTGTGTCATCGGCAGTTATTGGGGTTTTAAGTCTCGTAATGGCGTGCACTTTCGAGGACAGTTTGGCCTTTGATGGAGCGGTCGGAGCCATAACGGCAGCGGCGGCGGCGGGAAGGGGGCCCGGCCGCCTCGCGTGAGCTACGAGGGTCTCTTATCGCCAACGACCTTCTCGGAATCGATTCCCCGGATAGGGATTCGAGATAGAGAAACGTCTGGTTATAAATGAAAGTATATGGTCTGACAGAGAGAGAGAGAGAGAGAAAAGAGCTTGAGAGAGATTGAGAGAGATTGAGAGAGAGAGAGAGAGAGAGAGAGAGTCGAAGACACCTTCATATCTCACCCTGCTTCCTTCCTCCTCCCTCTCCTCCTTCGGCGCTCCTTCTCAAGGAGTGAAAAAAAGCAGCCAGCGAGCCCGAGTGTTGGAGGACGCCACTCGGAAGGGAAACAATAGATGTGTTGATGAGACTCACGAGGTTCGGGGGGAGGGCGCGGAGAGGCGAGTGGGGGTCAGCGCGTGACCAGTAGCGACAGGGATTGCCCACGGATCACCCCCTCCCCCAGGGTATCAGGGTAAGAGAAGGGGGGTGGATGAGGATATATACACATTCTATCGCTCTCTCTCTCTCTCTCTCTCTCTCTCTCTCTCTCTCTCTCTCTCTCTCTCTCTCTCTCTCACACACACATGTTTTTCTTTTACGTAAAGTGATAAATAACAATGGCCCCGAAGACATAAATCATTAAAAAAGGAAAAAACAAACGCAAATCTGAACAAAATCACAACAATGTCTCCGATAATAGGACACAGCCAACAGACGAATAATGGAGAAAAAAAGAGAGAAAAGAAAAACAAATACAGAAATAGAAAATAAAAATGTCAAACAACAAAGGAAATGAACGTCACAGCAAGAAAATAAACAAGAAAATTGATTAGAAAGAATAATAGGAGAAGAATAAAATATGATATCTGACTTCAGAAGAGAAGGGAAAAATAGAGAAACTAATGGCTCTTTCTCAAAAAGAAAAATGGAAATCCGGAGCGAAATGGGAAAGAGAGGATATTTCGGAAGAAGAAGAAGAAGAAAGATGAGAAAAGAGTTGCGCTAAATAAGTATGAAGAACAGGAGGGAGAGAGAAAGAGAAATGGAAAGCGAGAGAGATAGTGAGAAGTAGACAGACAGACGGACAGACAGACAGACGGACAGCCAAAGACAGACACACAGAAAGGGAGAGAGAAAAAAGAAGAGCGAGAGCAAGAGAGAGAGAGAGAGAGAGAGAGAGAGAGAGAAAGAGAGAGAGAGAAAGAGAGAGAGAGAGAGAAAGAGAAAGCCAGAAAGAGATCCAAAAAGAGTCATACAAAAAGACATGTGTTAGTCCGAGCTTAAAATCTCCCTACCACCAAAGGATATAATTTGAATTCCAGTGCCAATCTAACTCTTGTGAGTTTTAACAGTTTGTCTCGAGGCGTGGGAAGCTGTTACCGAAAATAGAACAGAGCTTGCTTTGAATCATGTTTTAGTAATCGCTCTTGCCAGTAGGAAAGGCGACCTTAAGTAAAAAGAAAAAGAAAACAGAAAGAAAAAACTGCAAGAGAAAGGAAGCAAATGAACTGCTGCCCCCATCAACCTTGACGGAACTTAACTTGAAGATAGGTGTGATATATGTGTGTATCCCATGGAGGTTAAGGATGTATTTCGCTCTCTCCCTCTCTGCCGATTTGTGTATGCATATATGTCTAGGTGTTTATTTATATATATGTGTGTGTGTGTGTGTGTGTGTGTGTGTGTGTGTGTGTGTGTATATATATA
>BOPN01000838.1:363186-368186 GCA_017312705.2 Penaeus japonicus | reverse complement strand
AATTAACACGAATGTCTAATTACCACGCCTATCTCAGAAACGAGAAAGGAGTTTAGGAATATATCCTTCCGTATTCTCTCTGTCTGTTTGTCTCTATTTCTCTTTCTTTCTCTCTCTCTCTCTCTCTCTCTCTCTCTCTCTCTCTCTCTCTCTCTCTTTCTCTCTTTCTCTCTCTATATATATATATATATATATATATATATATATATATATATATATATATATATATATATATATATATGTATATATGTATATATATATATATATGTATATATATATATATATATATGTATATATATATACATATATATATATGTATGTATGTATGTGTGTATCTGTCTATCCATATCTACCCATCTCTCTCTCTCTCTGTTTAATAACATTTTCATCATCTTATTTTTCTGAGTTTAGCATTACCAAAGATCATCATGATCATCCCTATTCCCCTTCGCTTTCAATTCCAAAATCTGCATTGAGCGCCTGAATCGAATACAGACTTATAACAAATCAAGAGTTAAGATGAAACGAGATATGCCAGACTGCAATGATCCGAGGCGACAGACAAGAGGTCAAGGGGAATCAAGGGAGTGTGATCGAGGGGATGTACTGGAAAGAGTAGATAGTCCGAATTAAGGTCAAAGGTGGCGTCATAGGTGACGTCAGATGTGCATTTATAGATCTTCCTTTATGGTTGGCATGGGTGAATGATGTAAAAGCTGTGTCTTTTATTCCCATGTCCCCCGGGGCTTTAACCAGTGATGCCTTACCGGCTTATGTGGCGATGCATACGCTCCCTAGTATGCGCGCATACACACACATACACGTGTACACATACACGCACGCGTACACATGAATCCATAACCATATTCTCTCTCTATCTATCTCTTTTTCTTTCTTTCTTTTTCTCTCTCCCTCTCTCTCTTTCATTCTTTATTTCCCTCTCTCTCTCTCTCTCTCTCTCTCTCTCTCTCTCTCTCTTTCTCTCTCTCTTTCTCTCTCTCTTTCTCACTCTTTCTCTCTGCCTCTATAGCTAGATAGATATATAGATCCCCGCTATCATAGAAGTTTATGACTCCAACATCAGCTCGAATGCTAAGTGTAGCAAAGTTTGATGACACAGATAAAGATTCAGGAACTAATCTTTCCACTCCCTTCAGAAGGCCGAACCGTCGGACATTTTTTTTTTTTTTTTTCTCTCTCTCTCTTCTAGAGGAGTTCTTTCTCTCATTACACCGTCCGAAATGCCCTGACATTATAGGAGATCTTAAAGACCTTCCTCTGGCTGAGACGGTCGTCAGCTGATCAGTATACCAAATGCATGATACTGCCAATATATAATATTGCAGCGTCACATGTTTCAGAATATGACCTCTGATGAAGTAGGAGCTGTCTGCTAGGAAATTTAGAGGATATGAAATATGAATTAGAGAAACACATGGAAGCTGAACATGGTTGACATCTTGTTATAAAGCAAGGTCATAAATGTCGCTCTGAAAATAGACGCTGATCTTTCACACACACACACACACACACACACACACACACACACACACACACACACATATATATATAATATATATATATATATATATATATATATATATATATATATATACATATATATACATATATATATATAGATATATATATATATATATATATATATATATATATATATATGTGTATATATATGTGTATATATATGTGTATATATATGTGTATATATATGTATATATATATATATATATATATATATATATACATATGTGTGTGTGTGCGTGTGTATGTGTTTGTGTGTGTGTATGCGTTTTTGTGTGTGTGTATGCGTTTTTGTGTGTGTGTGTGTGTGTGTGTGTGCGTGTGTGCTTAGATACGCGAGACCTCTTACGATACATCATATGCCATGTCAGTGTCCATATATCCCTGCAACCGGAAAAGCGAGGTGTTATTCTGAAGACATAGAGATGTTTGTACATCATGAACACCGTGTCTGGCTCAAAATGCCTCACTAGAACTACCTTGCATGGCTTCGCTCACTTCACCTGACCTTGCTGTTCTACCTTCTCCCTCACTTCTACTACCTGCCGCTGCCATCTTCGTAACTGTTATGTCTTCTTATTCAGCCGTATCGACATCAAAAGCCTTCGACATCAGTGCGTCTAATACTATTAACTCTTCCGCTACTCTTTGTCTCGTCATCCTCGTCCTCCGCTTCCCAATCTCCGTTAAATCTAGTCTGGTATTAATGATTTCTCTGCTTGATGCTCGGCTTGCTTTGACTAGTCGCATCTAGTAATTTAGTCTAGTGATCAGTTTCCTCGCCTGAGCTAATCCTAGGGTTGTTTCTCTCGCTATTTCTTTTTCATCTCTCTTTGTGTATTTATCGTTCTCTCCCCTCCTTCATCTCTATCCTCTCTCTTTTCCTTTTATATGTATATCCTTCTATTATTATGTCCCATTTCATTTCTGTCGCTTTTCCTCCCACCCTCTCTGGTCCCTTTTCGTTCCACTTTATATTGATAATAAAAACTCCATATGTCTCCGTCGTGTATACCCCTGTAGCCATTATTCTTTCAAAAGCAATCCATAACTTATAAGGTGGCTATTTCCACGTCTTCATATTTTTCTTTCGTGTCGGAATGCGTGAAAAGAAAAATAAATGTGGTATACAGTAAAATAATAGCCTTAAGAGGTACATGACAATAGTCGAGGCCCACAGAAAGAAAATTCGTATTGACATAGCCCTTACCACACCAGTAACACTGAATGCCCCTACATTAACAAAGGCCATTGTAATTTTTCCTAAGCTAAAAGGTATCTGAGTCTATCGTTGCTTACTTGTCGACAAATGCTCTTGGCGTGGGCGTCAAGTCTGACCTTTACGCCCTGACGGTCTCATCTCTCTTATTGCTGTTGGGGATTACAAGTAGATACACACTCGCGGAGCTCCCACTCTTGCTTCCCACACTGAAATAACACGGCAGAATAAATACATTTAGATAAGTCGCTCTTCAGCTGGTGATTTTTCTTACACTGAAGTTGTTGTATGATATGCGTCACGTCTCATCCAGTGTTTAATCAAAAGTTACATGAACCTGTACAAAAAAATGATAATAATAATAAAATAAATAAATAAATAAAATGCCCAGCAAGTTTCACTTTTAGTAATTTCTTGATGTTAGTGATGTAGAAAAGGTAGCATTGACCTCACGCAGAATAGGGACTTATTCAGTGGCAAGAGCAATGACGCAATCACCATCGTTGTACATCACTGTATCTAAAACTGTAATGATTGTGATTTAATTGCTTCAAGGTGGGATGTGATTACGTAGTTGCATTTCAAGATACAGATATATCTTTCATTGTTATTCCTGGTAGATACAGAACCGATAAACTTATAGGACTATATAGGACTTACATGACTTTTTTAATCTCAATATCTTATTCATTACCTTCTTCATCAGTTTTCTGCCATGGTAGACTTATCTGCAAATTACCCAGCAGGAAGAAAGTTCGATCTTCAAAAAGAGATCCAATATAAAATGAAAGAAGCAAGCGAGAGAATACCCCCCCCCCCCCCCTTCACCCCTTCGCCCCTATCAAAAATAACCCGATGACTTGCACATCAGACATTCATTCCCATCTTGCGACGGGGCAGACGAGGACGACCACATACCTTCGATAACTACTCACGAAGAAGCCATGTGAATGCTCATCACGTGGTGTCTTGGGACGCTTAGAAAATATTTACCACGTCTGGAGACCGCCTTTTGCAACAGTGAAATGTCACTTGCAGAAAGATCTTATATATTGTGGATGTGGCTTTCTCGTGTGGGAGGGTGGGTTGGTGGGGGGAGGGAGGGGTAGGGTTATAATGTTATCCAATCTTCTCTTTTTCTTCTGTATTATTCTCTTCATTTATTATATCTCTAACTCTTACTATATTTTTTGAAAATCAGAAGTCATGCTAACACTATATCGGTTCCCTTTTACGAGGCTTGGGTATTTAATGATGACAATTCACACTTACTCTCGCTGCTATGGGCAACATAATGGCCGTAACTAGGAGCCGGATCTGTGGGCGCATTAATGAATATAAAATGAAAACAGCTCGTGCCATGTCGTTGGGAAGCATGCGGAAATAAAGGCTGTCTAACAGTTGCATGTCAATCAGGAAAAGCGAGATCCACAACTCCTAATTGAGCAAGGGACAATATATTTATTCAATGTACTACATGTATAATGTTATCGTGATTTTCCGTTCCTTAATCTATATTAAATTAATTATTCTCTTTACACCCTTTCACATTTCCTTCTTTCTTGCTTATTGCCTGTCATGGTCTACTTGAGACTAAAGCTTTATTATTCACATCTGCAAAGAAGTCATTTTTGCTGCTAATACCTTAGACATACTAAGGTAGTTAGACACAGATAACGTCCTGTTGTCTCGGTAGAAATCCAAGTTGGCAACGGTCTCGTTAAGCCCCGCCCTCTTTTTTCTGTGTCGTAATTAATCAGGGTATTATTTGTATAATCAACTAGTATATCTGTCTACTGTCTTTTTTTTTCCCTTCGCTACTTACTGTCAACTAAATAAAACACATATCAATAATTTGCTAAAAGACCTCATACAATTTGACTCGGGGAAAAAAGGGGCGGATCTAAGTGACCTCATATAAACTAGCCAATCAGCACGCAGTGCGCAATGCCAAGTATTGCTTTATGAATAATTATTTGTATAATTCATTTGGTTTCGCTACAAGCAACAGAGATAAAGCAAAAATTCTACACTTTTTTTAAAAGTAAGGAAGTGTTACATACCAAAATTAGCTCTGAGAACACTCTGGGGAAAATCCTTATTCCATTTTTCCTCAAAGTTCCATGACAGCGGTTACCATGAGATAAACTGTGCTCGTTTTTCTTCGCTTTTTTCATTTTCATATTAGACACAAAGCGCATGTAGAGCATAAACGCCTTAGAAATCTTACCTGACAATGGTG
>BOPN01000838.1:348186-350686 GCA_017312705.2 Penaeus japonicus | reverse complement strand
AACATGGCGAGGGATGCTGAAGATCGATGAGGGGATTGAAATATGCTGTGATGGAATAATCTGTTGGGAAAGAGTGAGATGTTTAGTGAAGAGAGAAAGAAGGGGAGTAAAGAGAGAGAGAGAGGGGAAGGGGATAAAGAGAATGTAAGGAGTGGAAGTAAAAGGGTGATAAACATCAGAGCGACGGTGTGACAAAGATGAAATGCATACGTAACATATAAAAGTATACATGCATGCTTATAGATATTTGTATAGACAAAACGCTAGGATGATAAAGAAAAAAAAAGATAGATAAAGAAAAAAAAAGATAGATAAAGAAACACAAAAACCCGAATGACAGTGAAAACAAAAGACTGACACAGACAGACAAACGACAAACATCAAGAGAGAAAGAGTGAGAGAGAAAAGAACGAACGAAAGAGAGCGAGATCCCGGCTTTAAAATCCATATTCGTATGTCCTTCGAAGTAGAGACAGTGAGGAACAATGGCTTCGATCTGGACTAATATATGACAATAGGTCTTCCTCTGAGGGGGAACAAATCCGTGCTTGTTTATTCTGGAGCCCGACCGCGAGATTTTTCTTTCCCTCCTACAAGATCTTTCTTGGCTTGAGCTGAGGAAGTGATCGTGTTCAGAGCGGTGCAATCCGTGCAGATGAATTGATTCACACATCCTTCTGATAAGGGAGAAAGGATATCGAGGTGTTATTATCATATATGGTTTAACCGGGTTGAGTAGTCGATGTTCTCAGAGATTTCTTATTTTCATTCTTTCTTTCTTTTTCTTTTTTTTTCTTATCCTTAGATTTTTTTTTTATCTTATATCATGTAAATTAGCCTCCATTTTCATTATCTAATCAGATATTGCAAGGATTATCCGCAATAGCAATAGAGTGTACTCATAAAATTACATATATTCAAATCCTGATCATGTTGCTTGCATCGAAATAAAAGGTGATATCTATAACTCTTTCCTGCATAGTCATACTAATCATACCCAGGCGAGTTAAACGTTGAGTTTTCAATTTGTAAAATGAAAGGGAAGTGAACAATTTAGATTAAGCGGTCAAGGCACTTCAGGAAAAGGGGTGGAAAGTGAACTCATTTGAATCATGGGGTGAATACCTGTGTCGAAATGCCAGCAGCTCTTGACCTTTGATAAACTCAAAAATCTTCTTAATTTATGTCTATTCCTCTCTTCCTCATCCGTTCTTCTCTTCTATCGTTCGTTTTTTTTCCTCTTCAGTATGTAAGATAAGTTACAAACCGCCTGGCAACACTTTTTTTTTTCTTTTTCTTTTTTTCTTTCCTTTTTTTCTGATCTCACTCTTTGGTATGACGTGCGACTTAACTTTAAGTAGATGATTCGTATGTAAAACATCTAACGGAATATCTCCTAATATATATGCACGGCACACCTCGCTTTGTAAATAGCATATATATATAGCATATATGTGTGTGTGTGTGTGTGTGTGTGTGTGTGTGTGTGTGTGTGTGTGTGTGTGTGTGTGTGTGTGTGTGTGTGTGTGTGTGTGTGTGTGTGTGTGTGTGTGTGTGTGTGTGTGTGTGTGTGTGTGTGTGTGTGTGTGTTACTGTTTTTTTCACTTCATTAAGTCTCGGTTGTATATGCAAATTCTTGTATAAGATGATAAGCGGCGAGGCCTTCCAAAACTGACCTAGAATTTGTTAGAATAAATCGGTGATGCCACCCGTGTACAGTGGTAGATTATGTGCTGAAACTTATATCTTTTAGAAGGCCATCTCATATAAGCAATATTTATAGAATTCTATTTATCTATCTCTCTCTCCCTTTCTCTCTCTCTCTCTCTCTCTCTCTCTCTCTCTCTCTCTCTCTCTCTCTCTCTCTCTCTCTCTCTCTCTCTCTCTCTCTCTCTCTCTCTCTCTTTCTCTTTCTCTTTTTCTATTTAAAATGACCATAAAAAATTGGGTTTATATATTACCTTGATAAAATAAGAATTTACTATATTTTATCATATCTGTTGACATAAAAGAGAGAAAGAGTTTATAGATATAGATATAGATATAGATATGAAAAATATTTACGCATATTTTTTTCCCCATGACTAGAGATCATTTACCGAAGTAAAGAAAGAAAAAAAGATAAATTATCTTCAGCACTTATCTTGGTTTTAGAGGGAGAAGAATGTTTATTGTTTCAAGAGATTATAATGTTTGCAAAAAGTTTCTTGCGTAATAACTAAACGCAGTAACTAAAAAAGAAGCAAACCTTATTAGATAAAAATGATGCAGATTATATATCTTTTTCAGGTTAACTGTTATAAGTCGCATAAAATTAACTTTATAACCTTCGCATATATGCCCAATACTTCAATTCAGCCCTTCAGCCAAAGTTCAGGTTAGATAAATATTAAGAGATTAAACATGTTTGTTATGTGATATATTAATCTGTTATTGAAAATCTACTGACTGAAGAAATTTGCATTTCTTAGTAGAAGAATAGAAAAAATATTCCCACAAT
>BOPN01000838.1:325686-333186 GCA_017312705.2 Penaeus japonicus | reverse complement strand
TTGAATGAGACGGATGCTGACGGGGACGGGGAGTCTCCTTCGCTAAAAACGATCACGGCAGGGAAGGCATTCTTGCACCAGACGACATCGGCTTTATTCACCGAGAGCATCGCGGTGTTAAGGAGTTAAGTCCGCGGGGAAAAAATGGGGGCTTATGAAGATCCAAAGAAGGGTCGATAGAGCGCGTGGGTCGGCCAAAGAAAGGGAGAGGAGTGGGAAAGAGAGAGAGAGAGAGAGAGAGAGAGAGAGAGAGAGAGAGAGAGAGAGAGAGAGAGAGAGAGAGAGAGAGAGAGAGAGAGAGAGAGAGAGAGAAAGAGATTGGATGGTGTCCCTGGCGATGGAGAGTTATATTTATAGATTGCAAAGAAGCCCGAGGGTGCTGAAGTCCAGGAAAACTTGGCAGACGGGATTAGATGGCAGATCTAGTGAAACGGAGACGATTTAGAGGAACTAAGAGTATGAAAATGCATTTCTGAAAAGGGTTGAGAGCATGGAGTCACCATTGTAGCTGGAGTAAATAAAGGCATATATTGGTGTTTGTACATTTTTTCTTTCTTTCTTTCTTTCTTTCTTTTTTAATCTGTAGTGCAAAAAAGGATCAGTACTTAATGAGTTTGCTTATGACCCTGAAGCAATATAATCAATCACTCTTGAATCTGTAATGCAAAAGACATATCTCTTAGAAGCAGAGAAACATACCATTATTCGTTTGAGAGTAATTTCTAACCAAACAAAAAGGACTCGTCATAGTTAGAACGAGAGGGAAAGAAATCTAAATAAGAAAGAAAGTCTTAACGAAGGACCTACGACAGTAGCTTCGAGAAGGCTGAGAATTCTGTGCTCACTTGTAAGTTAACTCATGCAATAATCATGCTATGTGGAGAGAGCAAAGAGTAGGAGTTAGAAATGATTATTAGCCTCAGTAGCAAAAGTGCCTTTAACACGTAAGTCGTTCATTTCATTTCGGGTGGAAAGTTTTATCAAAATTGTAGTATATCATGAGCTATCGTCACGAAATTTTATCATCAACATTGCCTTTATACATGCAACCTTTTTTTTTGCATCTTGCTAGCAATGTCAGACGATATAATTTGGTATCTCTTCCACCGAATGATTCTGATAACTTTGTTAAATATTGAATGATGATGTTGATGATGATGATGATGATGATGATGATGGTGATGATAATGGTGATGGTGATGGTGATGATGATATTAATAGTAATGATAACGACAACAGTGATTATGATAATGATAACAATGAGGATGATAATAACAATGATAATGAAAAGATGATTACGAAAATACCATTGATAAGGAAAAATATAACGTTCAGAAGAATAACAACGATAGCAATAGTAATGATAATGATAACAAAAAATGATACCAGGATTTTGTAAATGTTATGCTAACCCTTTGAAATATTATTTATGTTTAAAGATTTAATTTTCTTTTATCTATCTATTTATTTATCTCATTTCTCTTTTTTATTTATTTATATATATATATATATTTTTTTTACATGGAACCTATATGTCTTCTCGCTTTTATTTCCCTTGCTGCTTCGCGTTTAATATTCTGCTCACAGGTGCTTCTCAGGTCATGTTCCGTGCCGTGTGCTTCATTCCATAATGAAGCGAAGGGAGTTCTAAATAGCTGGAAAGACTTCTAGATAGATGAATTTCTAGTTGTTGTTGTTTTTTTTCCTTTGTTTCTATTGTACTAGACAAATGTTCAATGGTTTGTGCTCTTGTTGACGTGTTGCTTTGGATGAAGCGATGAATGGATGAATTGGGTTTGAAACAAGTGGGCGACATTGTGAAAAAGGGGACTTCATATTTTATCTCCTCATAGAAGATAGATAGATAGATGGATAGATATAGAGAGAAAAAGAGAGAGAGGGGGGAGGGGAAGAGAGAGAGAGTGCGAGAGATAGAGAGCGAAAGAAAGAGAGAGAGAGAGAGAGAGAGAGAGAGAGAGAGAGAGAGAGCGAGAAATAGAGAGCGAAAGAATGAAAGAGATAGATAGAGAGAGAGAGAGAGAGCGAGAAATAGAGAGCAAAAGAATGAAAGAGATAGAGAGAGAGAGAGAGAGAGAGAGAGAGAGAGAGAGAGAGAGAGAGAGAGCGAGAGATAGAGAGCGAAAGAAAGAGAGAGAGAGATAGATAGAGAGAGAGAGAAAGAGAGAAGCAAAAGGCAGCCTTTACCATTCCTGCAACCGGTGCCCCCTCTAGCACTCAGCGATTGCATTAGAACCGATTTGAAAAGGGCGTCTCACGGAGGTCAGGTTTACCGCCACCGTCGCCACCCCGAAAATCCATCCCTAAAATTCTGGAATCTTCTAGGAATCTCCGGAAATCGTCGCCGTGGAGAATAATCGGCGTCTTAAAACAACTGCTCAAGCTAGGGTTCAGCAAGACGGCAATTAGAGCAGTTGCGTGTTTATGGCTGCCAACTAGATTGGAGTTTCTTCCCGGAGTTCATTGATTTCACTCCCGGCTTAAGGTCGGACTCCAAGGTCGTCCTCCAGACTATGTCAGAGGGTGGAATTGCTGATTTTATTGCTTTTTTTTCACTTCCGTGATTTCGTGGCGTTTTTTAGGCCCCTGATCAATTTCTTCGCGAAAACTGAGATTCATTCAGGTGTATATAAACATACTTCATAATTTTCTTTCTCTCTCTTTCTCTTCTCTCTCTCTCTCTCTCTCTCTCTCTCTCTCTCTCTCTCTCTCTCTCTCTCTCTCTCTCTCTCTCTCTCTCTCTCTCTCTCTCTCTCTCTCTCTCTCTCTCTCTCTCTCTCACTCTCTCTCCTTATATTTTTCCTTCATTCTCCCCACTTCCTCTTTCATAAGTGAAGAAATCGCGAGAGCAGAAGCGTAAGATCGCGCTGTAAGAAAAAAAAAAAAAAAAAAAAAAACAGGGTCAAAGCAATATGAGGGTCACAAGAGAGCGCGGAGACGAGGGTGCCATTATTGGTGTGGTCGCAGCGATACAGCTGACCTTCGCACATGGTCTTATTGGAGAGACACTTACAGGCTCTTGTTTCCCTTTCTCTTGCTGGTGCTCGCACGGTAGGTCTCGGTCTCTCTCTCTCTCTCTCTCTCTCTCTCTCTCTCTCTCTCTCTCTCTCTCTCTCTCTCTCTCTCTCTCTCTCTCTCTCTCTCTCTCTCTCTTACTCTCTCTTTCTCTATCTATCTATTTATCTCTATCTCTTCTGCCCTCTCCCTCTTTCTCTCTCTAGTTATGTGTTTTTGTCTATCTATCTATCTATTGTGTGTGTGTAAGTAGATATATATATTGATAGATAGATAGATAGATAGATAGATATATAGATAGATAGACAGATATATATATATATATATATATATATATATATATATATGTGTGTGTGTGTGTGTGTGTGTGTGTGTGTGTGTGTGTGTGTGTGTGTGTGTGTGTGTGTGTGTATATATACATATGTATGTATGTATGTGTGTGTGTGTGTCTACCATCCTATGTATCTATCTCCCTCTCTCACCTACTCACTTCCACTCTCTCACGCGATCTCTCTCGCTCCCTTTCCTTTATTGCTCAATTCCCCTCACCTCTCTGCCTCTGTAATTTCCTGACTCACGGGCCGAGGGCACATAAACAGCCCACTGGCCCTACTCCTAGCGGCCCGCAGGTAATCGTAAAGTGCCAAACGACCGTTGCTAAAATCATTGACAACTTCCGCTTTAAAATGGAGCAAATATTCACCGGGGCAATAAAGACCCTTCTGATACCACGGCATTGAATCACACAGATACTAAATTGGGTGTATGTTGCTTGTTATCTTTCCGGGAGTTTACAAGGTTAACCGTGGTGTTTAGTTCTGTTGATTTTCTGTTTCTGGTCACTCTTTTATTTTTTTTATTTTCTATTTTGAGAAGTGAGATTTTGTATATGAAAAAAGGGTATATTTGAGAAGAACCTTTGAGTTACGTATATTTGAGAACAGTAAGCATTATTTCTGAAGTGCATTTCTGAATGGTGCATTATGAGATTAATCCATGATCATAATTCTAAAGCTGTCACGAGAGAATGTTATTACAAACAAACAACGGATTAGTTTATCAAGCATCAGCGCACAATATCCGATAACACAACATTTATAGCCTGGGAAGCATGAGATACATGGAAGAGGAGGCGGAGGAGAGGGGAGAGAATGAGAGAGGAGGAGGAGGAGAAGAAAAAAAGAAGAAGAAGGAGGATATGAGATGCCATGGAGGGAGTAGGAAGTGGGTAACACATCTTGTATTATAGCCTCCACACTACCCTCGTGCTCTGTTATGGCTGACTCGGGAAGCATCCTGGAAATCCCGCTAGATCAACCGGTAGATACCTTGGTCCCCTTACCCGAAGGACTCGGGACAAGAGAGAGGAAGGAGACAGAGGAAGAGGGGACAAGAGAGAGGAAGGAGGAGAGAGGATAGTAGGGTGCACGGAGAGGTCAGAAAAAAAAGAGATAAAATCGAAAGTGGAGAATGGACGAGACTAAAACAAAAGAAAAAAAATAGGACTCAAAGCATCGGGTAGGAAAAACGGTTGGCAAGAACGAAAAGGAAAAAAAAAGAAAAAAAGAAAAAAAAAAAGATAAGGTAAATCGAGAGAGCAAGAAACCGAGTTAGAACGACTCTAAAGGTTAGCTGAAGAGCTTAATGCGCGCATCATACACACTCAACAAGCTCATAAGAGACAGTGTTACCAGGAGGCTCAAACACACACTTGTGCCTCGACACCCCTCGCACTCAAGGTCAACCTCCAGTCAAGGGCGAAGCGTTCAAAGTCAGGACGTTGCGGTCAGGGGATGAATAACGGGTCGTTCAAGGTGGAGGAATCAGAGGCAATCTCGGCTGGTTATGCGCCGCGGCCAAGAAGAGGGAGGAAGGATATTGGGAGAATTAGAGCGAACGGAGGACGATGCGACGGAAGAAGCGGGGAGGCGAAGGATTTTTTTTTCCTTTTTTTCTTTTTCCTTTTTCATCTGTTCTTTTGTTTTGGGGCGAGATTTCATCGGCGAGCGTTCGGTTTTATCATGAGCAGCATTGTTTTTTTTTAACATTGTAGATACTTATGTCTTTATTGTTATTCATATTACGGGTTATTAATATCGTTCTAATCTCGACTACCTGTTCCTCCCATCTTTTTCCTCCAATTTCCTCCCCCCCCCCCCCATTTTACTCTCCTTGTGTCCTCCTCCACATTCCTCCCCTCCCAGTTACACTTTCCACTCCCTTCCTCCCCCCCGCCCCATCTACCTTACTTTCCCCCTCCTTCCTTCCACTCCATGCTTCCCCTCTACCTACCTCCCCCCCCCCTCACACTCTCCACTCTCCCCCTCACAATCCCCCCCCCTCCCCCGTCAACTTCCTGCCTCCACTTCCATCTTCGTTCCCTCCTTCCCTCCCTCCCCACCCCTCCCTTCCCCATCCTCCCCCTCTAGCCCCCACCCCCCCCTCCGTCCACCCTCTCACCCCACCTCTCCCTCTCCCATCCTCCCCCTCTAACCCTACCCTCCTTCCCCCCTCCCACCCTCCTTCCCCCCACCCACCCCTCCCTTCCCCACCCTCCTTCCCCTCCACCCACCCCACCCACCCCACCCTACCCACCCCACCCTCCTTCCCACCCCACCCACCCCACCTAGCTACCCCCTCCACCTCCCATTCTACATAAGTGCCACCCAAAGATCCTCATTCTCGCTCGCTTCAAGTACCACTCGAGGCAATACACTTCTTGCTCGTGTTTGTCATTACTGGAACTTGATCTTCGGTGTTCAAAGGCTACGCTTTCAAGACCCGGAAGTGCTGTATTGGCATCTTCATTTGGGAGGCTCGGTTCTTGAAGCAATTATTGGGGTTCTGTATGTGGGTGCGTGCGTTAGCTGGGAATTCTGCTTGTGGTTGTTAGGTGTTACTTCTTTATTTACCTGTCTTTTTTATCATCGTTATTATTATTATCTATTTTTTATAATCGTTATAATCGTTTTTTACATTAATATTGATAGTGTCATCATCATTACTACTATTGTTATCACTAGTTTTGTTATCATTATTGCTATTGTTATTACTTTAATTAATACCATTGTTGTTATCACTAATTTATCATTATCATTATTATTATTGTTAATATGATCACAATCATTATCATTATCATTATCATGATTATGATGATTATCATCATTACTATCAATATCATTATTTCATAGTGTATATGTACGTGTATGGCTGAAACTGCACCAACTTGATCCAAAATGATTATGGAATTAATTACAATTTACAGATATAAAACGAAAAAAAAAATCATTCATAATGACAGCATGGAATGCACGTCATCTGAATACAGTGGGATATTCCATTGTGATATGAGGACAATAAAGTAGATTATCCTTTGTGTTCAGTTATGATATGGGCGATGTTTAACCAAACGCCGCCGTGGTATGTACAAATCTGTAAATAAAACACATAACACAAAAGGGTATTTCCACATAGACGACCTCGTTTGCATCTGTTTTACACTGCTTGACCTCACACAAAAATTGCACACGAAGTTTATTGCAATTCATTCAGGCAATAAATTTAGCAAAATCGTGACAAAGTATTATATCATATTTCATGCATGCCAAGAGTACTGTACTGGCTTTCAGAGCACGATGTAAATGATGGGGTATACGATACCACCGCGTGGCCATGAGTTAATCGTATTTTGAGGGGTTTCTTATGTTCATTTTCTTTTCTTACTCTCTCTTTCTTTCTCTATCTCTTTCTCTCTGTACATGTAGATGTATATATATATATATATATATATATATATATATATATATATATATATATATATATATATGTATGTATGTATATGTATATATATATATATATATATATATATATATATATATATATATATATGTATATATATATATATATATATATATATATATATATATATATATATATATATATATATATATATATATAATGTACATGTATATATATATATTCATTTGCATATTCATTTATTCTTATATTTCCCACTGTATATTTTATCTGTTCTCTCTCCCTATTTATCTCTCTATCTGTCTATCTAGCTTTCTTTCTCTCTTTAACTTTCTCTCTCTCTACGTCTTCCTCATTCGTCTTAAACAGAGAATAGTGACTCATCATCAGTTAGCTTTCCTAGACTATCTCGGCAGTAAATTATCATCGTGCCAGCTCAAGGTGGGGAGTTTACGCTCAAGGTGGGGAGTTTACGGCGCAAGTTTGTGTGTGTGTGTGTGTGTGTGTGTGTGTGTGTGTGTGTGTGTGTGTGTGTGTGTGTGTGTGAATACCTGCGTACAGCACGCGCCCACTCACACAAACATTTATACATACACACACACACACAAACAAACAAACACACACGCACACATATGCATAGCCCCATACAAACACACACACACACAAAAAAAATACAACAATTCCCGTGCTTGAACATTCCTACACATACAA
>BOPN01000838.1:283186-285686 GCA_017312705.2 Penaeus japonicus | reverse complement strand
ATACAGACAAACATTCATACAAACACACAAACACACGCACAAAACCATATACAACCACACACAGACACAACCATACACAACCACACACACACACACAACCATACACAACCACACACAAACACATACACACAACCATACACAAACCATACATACACACAAACACACAAACACACAAACACACACACACACACACACACACACACACACACATTTTAACCTACTCTCTTCTCTCCTCTATACTTTGATTTTCATTTTTCATTTTTGCAACTTTTCCATTGTTCATGTTTCTATATTCGTCCAGTTTAAGAAGAGACAAGCATCGGGAACGCGGCCATCTGGTGTTCATGCACTTTTGACTATCTCTATCACTTCATTCTCCTTATAATTCTCTTGCGTAAATCTTTAATCCCTCTCTCCCTCTCTTTCTTATCTCCCTCTTTTGTTTCCCCCTTTTCCTTTTCGTCAGTCTTTTGTCATTATTGTACCCTCGCCTTTCCACTTTCCGTTTTCTTTTTTTTCTCTTTCAGTGTTCTCCCTTTCTTCCATTTCCTGAGATTTCTCTTAACTTTTTTTTTTTTTTTTTTCTTATCTATGTCTCTGTTCGCTCTATCTTTTGCATTTGTTTATCTTATTCTTTTGCTCCACTTCTTGTCTGGTTATCTGTTTGTTTTTTCCCTCTCTTCTCCATGTGTGTGTGTGTGCGTGCGCGCGCGCGTCTGTGTTTGTTTGTCTGTATTCATATATACACACATATATATTGGTGTGTATTTGTCATATAATCTTATGACCACACACGCAATATATAAACACACATTTCTTTCTCTCTCTCTCTCTCTCTCTCTCTCTCTCTCTCTCTCTCTCTGTCTCTGTATATATATATATATATATATATATATATATATATATATATATATAATATATATATATTTGTCTCTCTCTGTCTGTCTCTCTCTCTATCTATCTATCTATCGGTCTATCTATCTATCTATCTCTCGCTCTCTTACTTCATCTCGTTCTCTATCTATCAATCTACTTATCTACCTTCTCTCCACTTCTCCCTCCCCCATTTCCTCCTTCCCTTTCCCTTCTTACCTCCCCGCCCCGTTTTTGGCTCTCCCTCCTCTCTCCTCCTTTCCCTCCCTCCCCCTTCTCCTTCCTCCCCTTCCCCCTATTCCCATCTAATTGCTTATTCTCCCCAGTTTGTCAGGGAAGTTGCTGTGCGTGGCAGTTATACAAGCATGTAGATTCCCAAGAATTCAGGAACCAGGAATTTTGATAATCCCGGGATTACGCTGTCTAAGCATTTATAATCCCTCTATGGATAGTAACATTTCTTGGCAAAGTCTAAGACCAGATAAGTCTTTTTCTTCTTCTTCTTTTTTTCTTCATCTCTCTCTTTTTTTCTTCTTTTTTTCTTTTTTTCTTCTGCTTCTTCTTTTTTAGGGGGAAGGGTATCTAGTAAAGTTTGAACGGCAGGCTTCTGGAATACGTTGTTGTTTTAGTCTCGTTGTTGTTGTTGTTGTGGTATCGTTGTTGTTGTTTTTGTTGTTGTTGCTATCTCGTTGTTGTTGTTGTTGCTGTCTCGTTGTTGTTGTTGTTGCTGTCTTGTTGTTGTTGTGGTTGTAGTATCGTTATTATCATTGTTGTTGTGTTGCTTTTGCTGTCTCGTTGTTGTTGTTGTTGTTGTTAGCATTATCATTACAACGCTTACCATTGTTGTTGTTGTTGTTATCATTGTTATTGTTATAGTTATTATTATCCTTATTATAATTGTTATATTTATCATTGTTATTATCATCACTACCATTATTATTGTTGTTATTATAATTAATATTGTTATTATTATCATTATCTTCATAAATGTCATCATCGTGATCATAATCATCATCACCATCACCACTATCATTATCATCATCATCATACTATCATCACCATCACCACCATAATCATCAATTCTGACAGTTACTATAATCATTGATGTTATTATCAACATTATCATTCTTACTATTATTGTTATTCTTCTTATAAACATAGCTATCAACATCTGCGCTATCAATTTGTTTTATGATAGAGTTCATAATTTACAGATTCATATTTCTTCGGACATATGCAAATATTAGGTCTGTGAAAACTCTTGCTATCGAGAAAATTATAATGATATTGAAAGTGATAATCGATAAATTAGCATATGCACATCCTTCGGTCAAATTAGGATTATAGTTACATTTGCAACATTTACATTACCGTACAAAACCCATTCGCTAATAGTGTACACCGCTCGTAACCGTATATATACCTAAAACACATATTCGGAAATTCCACTAGCATTTCAGATACTTGCTCTTTTCCGTGCAACATTTCAACAAAGCAGTAAACAATTTCCGTCGGAAAAAGCCGATAAAACGCAGTGCAACAAGTATAATGGGATAATTATGATGAATTCCTGATGGTCAAATTGATACACAACATATAAAACATAAAAGCAGCAACATGATTAGCG